>ML809529.1:20119-78420 GCA_009831015.1 Picea engelmannii | reverse complement strand
GTTTTCTTTTCCTCTTTAGTTTTTTAGGTTTTTCTTCGATGGTTTTTTCTCATATAAATTTGTTTTTAAAATGTTTTTGTTTTTTAAATTTCAATTTTGTTTGTTTTCTTATTTTTGTTTTGTTTTTAGTTGATAAAAAAAAATGAATTATATTTTTTTGCTAAATATTTAAAAATAGTGTTATTTAACTACAATTATTTTCTATGAATTGAAGTAAGGTTAACAAAATGTGTTAAAAATGATATTTTTCACTATATTTAAAATGTATGGAACCATAACTTAATTAAGGACAGATAATTATATGAAAAATCTTATTTTCAAAAACAAATAATGGTGTACAACATTTTTAACATTGGATGAAGCATGAAAATATGATTAAAAACACGATTGAATAAAAAAAAAATAGAAAAGTTTGAAAATAGATGAAAAAACATCGTTGAGAAAAAAGAAAAATAAAAATTGAACAATTTGAAAATAAATGAAAAAACGAGCATTTAAAAAAACAAAGTGGAAACCTTATGTATCAGAAAATTTAAAATATCAAAAAACCACCTAAAAATGGAGGGGGGGTGCTACTGGTAGCACCATTTTTAAAAAGGGGGTAAAAAACTTGACCCCCCAAAAAACGAGAACTCTGTAGAGTTCTCATTAAGTTGGTAACTATGTTGGGAGATAGTATGTTGCAATTCACGATTCTGGATCACCTGGGCCACAAGGAGTTTATACTCCGCGGGAACCTGCGCCTGATGTCATTCCTAGCATGCACAATTTCCACCTCCGTCACCTCTTCATTAATGTCAAGAGAGTTAATGGTTTGTGAAGAGATTGAAGCCATGCTCCGTAGCATGCAGATGCTGGCAGAGCCTACTGCCTCCCCTTTCGAGCATCACTCCCTCCCTAAGCCCACACGAACAAGGTTTTCAACCATAAGGGGAATTCAGGATGGGCAAAGCCTGATTCATTGTCTTTGCCACCATAGGAAGATTCCGGGAATGAGTAGTCTGTCTGGGGAAGGGATCTTAAAAATAAAGGCAAGACAAAACTTAGAGAGCAGCCTCAATAGATGTGGTGAAGAAGGAAAGGAAGCGGCAAGTAAAGAGGCACCCATGCTCAACAGTGGCACAATCTTGTCCATAGGCTATAACAGAGACCGCTATAGAGATGAAATCGCTTGTGGAAACATGGAAAGGCTCCAAATTGATCTTGGCTGCCTCACTATCAACTCAGCTAGGGGAGAAGCAGTAACATGCAACATAACAAAAGGAATTTCCAGAGGCCAGCAAAACAAAAAAGGCACAAATCCAGACAACAATAATGAAAACGTAGACACAGGATACATCAACAAGCTCATGAAGGATTCAACAACAAGATTAATTGCTAAAATGGCCCAACGTCCAGGACAGGAGAGGCAAGAGGAAGAGTTGGTGGAAGACAACTTCTCCACTACCCAACAATTGGCCATGCAGTTGGACTCTCAAAACTCCACTTTAAACTTCACGCTGGAAACCCTGTCACAACATCCCTCCCTGATCAATCGACTCCAAGATGAGGTCGATTTTTTCAGATGACAAGGGGAAAGAATTGAAGAAATGCATGGATTCATAGCTCACAATTCTATAGAGAAAAGACATAATGAGGAGAGTGGGAGCAGGGCCGACCCAATACTGCTAGACCTGAACATTGCCCTGGAACCACCGCTAGAAGAAGAACGAGGCCCCGAGGAAAATCGTCAGTAAACAGTGCAGTAAGGCTTTCACAATTTTGTAAAAATGGCGAACTATTATTATTTTCCGGGTGATAGTTATGTCTAGATCAGCCTGATAATTTAGAATACAACAATAGATTATGTGGATAACTCCTTGTAGCAAGCTTACATGAATTTTTGTAGCTGTTTCCCCTTACTGACACCCCTATTTTTACTCTTCGACTTCGCTTGTGCCCGTTTATATATATAAAAAAATTCAGTTTTGGTAAGAAAAATAAAATTATATAAGTAATTTGGGGAATGAGAAGTGGTTTCTCGTCTCCCTGCCATATATCATAATATTAATATTTTAATATTAATTAGAAATAAAATTATATAAGTAATTTGGGGAATGAGAAGTGGTTTCTCGTCTCCCCACCATATATCATAATATTAATATTTTAATATTAATTAAAAAGAGTGATACTATAATTCACTAATCAACAAGTAAAAGGCTTTTCATTAACCTCTTTACATAATAGTAGAGTAGAATATATTCCATAATATTGGTATCCTTTTCTTATTACAATATATTAAAAATATTTTTCTCAAATTTAAAAATATTTCTTAGTCCCTGCCAAGGGACTACATCAATGAGTTTGCTCTTTGAACTTGTATTAGTTTCCCATTGACTTTATACTTTTGTGTTACATCTAATGTATAACATAGGAAATAGGTATATGCATTTATTTTTATATAATTGGATCATATCTTTGATGTTTTATTACAAGTTTCACGATATTTGGTGTATAGAATTGATTATACAATTAATGATTTTTCAGCTATTGCTTTGTGATTAGATATCTGTTGGAAGCACTATTGGGTGGATAATGCTCGCCAATTTCAAATATGAGCGGCGTCATTACTATTTTATTTCCGTTTCTGTGATACAAAATGGACTTATTTTATTTTTATCTCGTTTCAATGGAAATACAATACATATATATGCTAAGAGATCATCGAGTATTGCAAAAAAGGTGTACAATTTGTGTTTAGCTGGTATTTCATTTCAATTATCTATAAATGCATTAAAATTCAGTCATGTCATTTTTAGAAAGAAGATTTCATTAATAGATCCTTTCATTTTTACCAATAACACGTTTATTTCGTAATGGCCACAAATTTAATTAATTAATTATTTAATTATTGATGGGAAGGTTAAATTATGACCACAAATTTAATTAATTAATTATTTAACTGTCGATGCGAAGGTTAAATGCTACATTGGAAAGTGTTGTCTTGTCATCTTTAAAGTTTTATTGGGACATCTGGCCATCCCAACTCTTCAAATGACCAACAATCTAGTGGCGGTGCAATGCTAAGCATTAATATTGTATTACATAATCACTACTCACACTAGATAGCTACTAACAATGGCATTGGTGAATACTTATTTTGATTTATTAAACATTTATGTTAAAAATCAATTTGTAAAATTGTCCATAATAAAACTGAAAATTATAGGAGCATGTTGTACCATGTCAACATATCATTTACTCCCTCGGGGCCTAAATTTACCACCCTCTATACTCATTGCTTTCTACTTCTTGGTCGCCAAAGAATATTTAAATCAGGAATGTCAAAGATTATTCATTAATCAGATCATGGCGTACCATGTTAACAAAACATTTGTAATGTAGTTGTTATTAGCTATGTTAATTAATAATATTTAATTTAATTTTATAATTTTATTTAAACATGCAATAGTATTTATATAAAAATATATTAATAAATTTTATTTAACAATAACATTCGTATAAGTAGTAATTAATAATATGAAAATTATTAATAGATTATAGATAATAAAATTATGATTTATTAATTATTAATTTATAATATTATTAGTTATTTATTTGATATTAGTCCGCCAAAGATTATAGCAATGTGTTTTCGTTGGCAAGTTATTAGTTTTGTAGTTGACCACAAAATTTCACTACTTTTTATAGTTTAACATTGTAGATTTTAACCTTCTACAATATTTTACTGCAAACAAATTTTCAATAAAAGAAGAGAAAAGATACAGTGACAAATACTCACATTTCACGTAGATTTTTCCCTTGGAAACCCAAACCGAGAAAACCAACATATTCTATATTCATTGATAGTGATACATTGTTTACAATACAATATACATATAGGAGCCAACGACATCCAAAACCCTAACCCAATGACATGGATTAGTCAAAAATCCTAATTCCTTAACCAGAAATAGAAAACCATCGACGAAGACCATGTGCCAAAAAAACACCCAACAATGGACATGAAAATCGAGGCAACAAATGCGACCTGTTTCCCGAGGAAAAAAAAATTCTCAAGGGCATTGCCCCCNCGCTTGGCGTAGCAGCCACTAAATCTATTCATGCAAAGAATATAACACATACCCAACATTCTCCCACTTGTTGTTTTCTTTGCATACAGGGGGTTATAGGGTTACACAATCAACAATCCAGGGAAACAATGCCCATGGATCCTCTAGATCAACATAAATTCTCAGTGCTCACAGATTTTGTTAATGAATCCGCAACATTCTTCAAAGTGTCCATCTTCATTAGCAACACTTTCTTTTCTTCAACCATATTTCTCACAAAAGTGATATTGAATATCAATATGCTTTGTCTTTGAATGATAAGCCAGGTTCTTCGCCAGAAAAATTGCACTCTGACTGTCATAATCTATCCTTACAACTTGTTGTACCAACCCAATACCTGGACACACTCTTTGTAACCATACTGCTTCCTTATTTGCATGAGTGGTTGCCATGTATTCAACTTCTGTAGTTGAAAGTGCCACTAGTGCCTATCTTTTACTCATCCAATTGATTGCTCCTCCAAACAGGTTAAAAACATACCCACTTGTAGATCTCATACGATCCAAATCTCCAACCTAGTATGCATCCACAAAGCCATGTATGTCCAACACTCTGTCCAATCCTAGTCTTCCTTGGTAGAAGAATCCATAGCTAGCAGTGCCATGCAAATACCTGAAAACCCTTTTTATTGTTGTCCAATGCTCCTTCCCTAGTTTTGACATATACTTGCTCAAAACTCCCAGTGAATGTGCAATGTTCGGTCTAGTACATACCATTGCATACATCAAACTGCCAACTACACTTGCATATGGAACACAAGACATGTCCTCCTCCTCTTCCTGTGTCTTGGGACAATGATCCACAGATAACTTTACACCAATAGGAATATGGACATTGACCGGTTTACATTTCTGCATATTAAACCTCTGCAATATTGTCTCGACATATTTTCTACGATTTAACCAAAGTTTCCTCTTTTTCCGATCTCTTTTAATTTCCATGCCCGAAATGAAATTTGAATCACTGAGATCCTTCATGTCAAATTTAGAGGACAACTAAGTTTTCCCATCCTGGATAATCTCCTTGTTATTTCCTATCAACAACATGTCATCCACATACAAGACCAAAAAAATCAAATGATCACCAATTAATTTAAAATACACACAATGATCCTCTTTGCTTCTTGTGAAGCCAAGTCCCAACATATAAGTATCAAATTTTTGATACCACGTCCTTGGTGATTGTTTTAAACCATACAAGGAATTTTTTAGCTTGCATACCAGCTCCTTCTTTCCCTTCACAACAAAGCCTTCTGGCTGCTTCATATAGATTTCATCTTCGAAATCCCCATGTAGGAATGTTGTCTTCACATCCATTTGTTCTAATTCAAAATCAAATGCAGTAGCAACAAATAACAAAAATATTATAGAAGTTAACTTGGCAACATGAGAAAAAATCTCACAAAAATCAAATTCCTCAACCTGGAAATAACCCATTGCTACTAACCGAGCTTTGTATTTCTCCACTTTGGCTTTTGCATTCAACTTCTTTTTAAATACCCATCTGTTGCCAATGGGATTTCTTCCAGTCGACAACTCCACTATATCCCAAGCCTCATTCTTATCCAAGGTTGTCATTTCTTCATCCATGACATTTTTCCAAAGCATTCCATCCTCTGAATCCACTGCCTCCCTGACAGTTCTAGGATCATCATCAGTAACATACAAAGAATTATTTGAATGGAAATCAAATGGATTATACCTTTCCGATAGCCTTCTTTCTCGAACTGATCTCCTCAATACTGGAGTATGAGGATCTTCTTCTTCTGATTTATGTTTCTTTGTAGAGTCTAATTCATCATCCTTTAAATCAAACTCTATTTGCTCTGGTTCTTCCTTACTTGGTAGGACTTCTTGTTTAACAACATCCTTCATTCCTCTAAATACCACATCTCGGCTATACACAACCTTCTTAGTTTCTGGTTTCCAAAGCTTATAGCCTTTGAGACCATCTTTATATCCAATAAAGATACACTTTTGATCCTTCTTATCTAGCTTACTCTTGTTTTCCTTTGGAACATGAACATAGGCCTCACAACCAAATACCTTGAGATGTGTGAGAGAAGGTTTCTTAGCAGTCCATACCTCTTGTGGAGTCTTGTCATCCAACACTGATGAGGGTGATGTGTTGACCAGGTAACATTCAATACCCACTACCTTTGCCCAAAATTCTTGCCCTAACCCGACACCACTGAGCATGCACCTTGCTTTTTCCATCAACGTCTTGTTCATCCTTTCTGGAACTCCATTATACTGAGGTGTATATGGAGTAGTCTTATGCCTTGCTATACCGCACTTCTCTCAAAATTCTTCAACAAAATTCTCCACCATTATCTGTCCTCAACACCTTAATTCTTTTCTCTGTTTGATTCTTAACAAGAGCCTTAAACTCTTCAAACCTGTCAAAGACTTCAGATTTCTTCCTAAGGAAATATATCTAAGTATTCATCGAGAATTCATCTACAAATGAAACATAGTACACAAATTTTCCCAATGATGGAACCAACACAGGTCCAAACACATAACTATGAGCTAGCTGTAAAATTCCTTATGCCCCCGTTACACCAGAGGGGAATCTTACCCAATTATGCTTCTCATATACACAATGTTCACAAAAATCAAAATCCAGAGAGAAGTTAGAAATACCTTAAACCATACCTTTACCGTGTAGTAGTCGAAGACCCTTCTCTCCGATATGCCCCAATATTTGATGCCACATCATAACCTTTTCTTCAGAGACTATAAGAGTTCTTTCTTCTTTAACTCCAATATCAGGAACAATGGAACTATTACACCCATCACTAATATTTCTTCCTTGTAGCTTATACAGAGTTTCGAACCGAACTCCCTTCAACACCATTGCTCCTCGAACCATCCTGCAGGTTTCCTTTTCAAATATTGTTTTTGCCTCTCCATCGTCCATTTTTCTTACATAAATCAAATTTCTGGCCAATCCTGGGATGTGCAGAACACCAGGTAGTGTTCTAATCCTTCCATTTATGAGCCTCAACTTGATTTTTCCTCGACCTATGATTCTGGTTGTCAAGTCATCACCTAGGAAAACATTACCTCCATCATACCTTTCATATTCATAGAACCACTCCCTGTCGGGAGTCATATGAAAGGATGCACCTGATTCAACCAACCATGCTTCATGATCTGCATGTGTTATTGAAGAATCCAAGTACACATCCCCTCTTTCTTCCTTGAAGGTATTTTCTTCTGTAGAAGGATATTCTTCAGATCTTTTTTTTTTCTCAACTTTGGATCTACACTGCTTCTTGTAGTGCCCTTCTTTTCCGCATCTCCAAAATACCTTTACAAACTTTTTGGGAGACTTAGATCTTCCCTTAGACTTAGATCTCCCACTTGAGGACTTAGATCTATTTCTTTCCTGGGAGCATCCTCTTGCAAATAATGCATCTGTGCTTTGTCCTTCCATGTTCTTCTGTCTCATCTTCTCTGCCAACAAGGATGAGACCACTTCATCAAACTTCAAGGAAATTTTAATACTAACTATGGCCATAACCAGACTATCCCATGAGTATGGTAAAGAGCACAATAAAATAATACACTTATCTTCATTTGAAATTTTAATCTCAACATATACTAACTGACTCACCACAGTATTGAAGGTGTTCAAATGATCTGCCACCTAGTCTCCATCTCTCATCCTCAGGTTATACAACTTCTTTCTCAGAAATAGTTTATTTACTAGGGACTTAGACTGATACAAATTCCCCAACTTATCCCATATATCTTTGGCTGTAGCTTCCTCTGACACATTCAGTAATATTAAATCTGAGAGACAAAGTCGGATTATGCTCTTCACCTTTTGATCCAACTTTTTCCAGTCATCTGCTGAAGTTCTTGTAGGTGCAGTACCTGGATCCACCGCGATCCACTGATCTCTGTCCACCAAAAAATATTACATCTTGAGCTTCCATAACTGAAATTTTTTCCCATTAAGCTTCTCAATCTCCATTTTCGAATTGCTCGCCATTTCTTTTCACCTGAAAAAGCAATACCACATATTTGCCACTGTAACAAGGCTTATCACAGTCTCGAGCCAAACCCTTGACCACAAAGGCATCCCCCTGAAGCCAACAAAGCTTTGATACCAAATGTAGATTTTAACCTTGTACAATATTTTACTACAAACAAATTTTCAATAAAAGAACAAAAAATATACAATGGCAAATACACACATTACACAGAGATTTTTCCCCTGGAAACCCAAACTGGGAAAACCAACATATTCTATATTCATCATAGTGATACATTGTTTACAATACAATATACATATAGAAGACAACAAAATTAAAAACCCTAACCTAATGATCTGGATTAGTCAACAACCCTAGTTCCTTAACCGAAAATATAAAACCATTGGCAAAAACCATGTGTTGAAAAACTGCCTAGCAATGGACATGAAAATCAAGGCGACACGAAAAACGAGGCAAAAATGTGACACATTTCCTAAGGAAAAAATTTTTCTCAGGGGCACTGCCCCTGAACCCCTGAAGGGGCACCTAGCGGCCCCACCTCAAACCCCTCGACGCAATGTAGCAAACACTAAAGCTAGTTGTGCAAAGAATATAACACATACCCAACAAACATTACAAATTAAATTATCTTATTATTTTTAAATATTTACATTTGTTTATGTCTCATATAATTAGCTAGTGGTTTGGGGGTCTTATTGCACAAGTGAAGGGTTTGTTTGGATTGGGAAAATTAATTGATGCAACTAAATAGAACCGATGACAGGCCACCGCGGGGGGCTTGTTGGGATTGGGAAAATTGATTGTATATTATATTCAATATTCAAGTTCTTTATTATGGTTTATTTCTCAATAGAGTTATTAATAATAGGATGATATCTCCGTAAGGTGTAACAACTAGTACGCCAGGGGAAGATACCTTCTTTCTGGAAAGCTGTAACTAGCAACTTAATTTGGGCCTCCATTCCTTCTTTGAAAACATCAATAGTAGCATAGAATTTTAAGTGTAGTGTCTGCGTTCTAAATTGAATTATCCACAAAAAGTAATACAATTGTTGTAGTCCATGTTTTAACACCCAACATGGTAGCTTGGTTTGTTACTTGGCAAGGACTAAGCTGCCACACAACCCTTGTTTGGGTATAGTATTTATAACTTTTCTTTTATTACAAACAAAATGAATGTTGTCATGTCTCTTATTTACTTCCAATTCAAGAATGAGAAAGATGCATTGGAACAAGGAACCTTGAGCATTATATCTCATTATATCCCATTTTCCTGATCATGTACATAATTCTTATAAAAGTAAAAATAAAGATTGTTTTTTTTTGTAAGTGAGATTTTATATTACATTCAAAAGTCATTAGACATATACATAAATTTTACTAGAGTCAGGGCTGCCATAAAAAGGAAACCATCCCTACTCTGTAAAGTTTCAAAATCTAAATTCGCCATCTCAAATTCAAAAGTTTGTCATCTAAATATTCAAAATCTAAGACCAAAATAGAACCCACTAAAACATGATCATTTTTCATTTAAACTAGCTAGACAAAATGACAAAGAAACCACTGGTCTTTATTCTACTAACCATGTTCATGACTTGGAGCATCCAAGGCGATGTTGCTCTGATATGAGGAAGGTAAACGAATGGGAACTTGAAGGAGCACTACATCCTGTGCCAGTAGAAACACCTCCATATGAAAAGGGACTGGATGAACATATAAGCCCATGAGCATTGAGATGCGATGGTTCATGAGATCCATGCAGAAGGTGAGGTGTGCCATTTCTCGACGTATTTCGAGCAAAAGCTACTGTAGAATCATTAGTTCCTTCCCATTGCTCAAAGGCCCTAAACCATTACTGTGCTTTTACTCCTCTGAGAAAAAATTCAGGGATGAAGTTCCCCCATTGATTCCCCCGTGACCCATTGAGCTTTCACTTGGTCGATTTCCACCTAGCAGACTTCCTACTGGTGGGCGAGTCAGAGAAATAGGTAGAGGACCATAGCCCAAGTAGTGACCTTCAACATCGAACCATTCAATGTGGCACGCCCATTTTGTGGGCATATTAGGCGGACACTACACATTGCTGAAGCCCAGGTTGCCTTCCAACGAGGATCATTCCGTTGTGAACGACGAGTATTGCTATGCCCACTAGAACGAGCTCCTTGTCGAACCATGGGGATTGCTTGAACATAAGCCACTGTAATACAAATGCGGTAGAGATATCTTCATTTGTTCCAACTTCCCAATTTAAACTCATCACCTGGACAACTCTGATTTCGAATGCCATAAATGGTGACTCTAAATTCCCTCGTATCCTTGTATTTTTCCACATGCATAGGAGTAATGCATGTGATCCTGTAGTGCCTCCACCGTCGTCGCCAACATCTACTTTTCTAGATTCATTTAACTGCAAATACCATGTTGTTGAGTCTAGTCTTAATACAAATACAGTCTATATGCCGAAGGAGGGGGGATAACCTAGTTTTCGAGGCAATTGATGACATCTACTACCAAGTGGGTGATCCTCCAGATCACAGTTTCAAGTGTGTCATGTCGTGGATAATACCCCATCCGGGGAAAACATAAAGATTATTATGTTAATTGCAAATTTAATATATTTAGAATCAAATAAGATTAATATTAATAGTTGTTATTTATTTGTTAATGGATGAAAAGAGAAGATGAATATTGATTTGGAAATAAATCTCATCATATGATATGCCATTATATTAAGATGGCTTGTAACATCACATCAACAACAACCACAAGTTAAAGACGACCCACAAGGCATGACATCAAAACTATCAGTAATATTAGTATTAAAGTGAGAGAGGGTTTTATTACATCACTCGAAAGAGTTACACCTGAAAATTAGCTCCCATATTGGCAAAGCTTTTAGCATGAATAATGCCTTATAAACCTTTTGTCCCATAAAATACATATTAAATGTTCGGAAAATATAAAACAACACATTTAAATAAATATATGTATTATGAGCAATCAAGACACTTTCTTAGCGATGTTCAAGAAAGATTTGTCATAATCCACCATGTCTAAATATAATTAATGGTGAAAATTGAGTGTGCTTCTTAACAATGAAAACATACCAATTTAAGATTGTTTGTAGTTGAATAGTCATCACTAGCATACCCTCGAAGCGGGGGAAAGGGCACGCCGAAGTGAATGTGAGTGGTTATATTGCCCAAATAAAGGAGGTGTGTTTTTTTGGATGGTTTATGAGTAGCCAATATATAAATATAGAACAATATACTCACAAATTTCTCTACATTGAATGTATGTTAATGATCTCTGTCCCGAACGTTATCCTAAAGTTAATATGAAGTTTTTCAGAGCTGAAGAAATTCAAATATTCCACTTTGGAATAATAGGTTATAATATCAGTAACTTTCAAAAACCTTCCTTCTTTTTTTAATCAGAATTGTTTTAAATTTTTTTCTTTTGTCTTGTTTACAAGGTTTGAATGTAATTTTTTTGTTGTTGGAAAACATAGCCAAACGTGGTCCTCCTAGTACCTTATAGAGTAAACTACAGGGCTACTTTAACTATTGTGATTATAATTATTTGTACACAAATTCAACTTTTATGATTATGCTTTGTGATTGTATTGGTTGTCAAGGAAGACAATGCGTGGGCGGTCCTTGAAAAAAATAGTGGGTTTCTTCATTGTTGTCTGTTGGGAATCAAGTTGGCCCTAAATGAATTTGAATACTTGACCTTGCTGATCCCACCCGTATCAAATATTTAAATCACTTGCAAACCTACTCGCCAGTTAATAAGTTATTAATTTGGTAAAACTTTCCCCTCTCAAAGCCATAGCTCTAAGTTGGTTGACCTTCCGCCCCGATTAACAATCATTGATCCAATTATTGAGCTATCAAGGGTTCCACCTCTGGTCCTACTGCTTCTTTCTCCTTATGGTCCGACTGGTTGTTATCTCTACGAGACACCTTTGACCCTCACGAACTGGGCTACGGTCTACTGCTTCATGCTCCTTATGGTCCCGCTGGTTGTTCTCTCTACGGGACACCTCTAACCCTCATAAAATGGGTTACAGGTCGATCGCCCCCTTCCCAAGACGCCTTCACCCCACAAACCCTTCCTTCAAACACCCACCCCCTAGCCAGTCCTGGAAGGACAATTTCCCCACTTGCAAACCTACTCTCCACCCTCAAGAATGCCAAATTTTAACTTTTGTTCGACTCTATTACTCCCACCACCATTCCCTTCCATATGTTGACCAACATCCCAAACAAAAGGCTTGCCCCTTCCTCCATATTCCTTCAAAGATCACCATTTCCTGCAATCCCCTCCTCTAGATCTTCCTCGTCAATTGACAACAGTAGCAACATATCTCCCAGATCTTTGCGGCCCAAAACCCCGTGATCAGAGTGACGGTAAATAAACTACAAATAATATATATATATATATATATATATGAAAATAGGGTAACAAAACATCAAAGACAAATGACCTTAATAGGTAGCATGCAATCTCATCTTGATGCAGGAGCATCCCGCCTCCAAAACCTAGTACATTTAATGAGACCTAGGGGGTCTTCATTTTTACTAAAGGAGTTGGTTTGTAAATGAATATTGTAAAATTTTCTTATGTTTTAATGTAAAAGGAGTCATAGGATAAGAATTAATGGTTTGATGGGTGGTATATATGAAATTGAATCCATTTGCTATATGGATCTCCATAGACTTGGGAGTGAGAGAGAGAGATCTTAGGAAAATGAGAGAGATCCCAGAGATCTTTGAATGATTTGTGATCCTGTTGAGTGTTTTGTGGATCTAGAAGATCTTAGGGATTGGTTGTTGAGTAATTTGTGGATATGAACAAATTCTAGTTTAGAATCCTTCTTGTATAAAAATTCAAGCCTAAGAGGCATAAAGGTTCGGACATAATACAAATAGAATATAGAGTTAGAGTGTGAGTGGAAAAAGGTGAAAGATGCTAGGGCTACGTGCCCATATTGTGTATTAGGCCATGAAGCTCTGTATATCTGAATCTGATTAAATAGGGAAGCATATTTACATGCCTCTGGGATATGTATGTCTGTGCATTTTATATTGTGATGAGTGTCATTGCTGTGTGGATCACTATTTTTTTTCCATTCATATTCATATTCAAATATTGCTACTATGCTTTTAATTATGGTATATCACAAAGAATGACAACATCCATGTACAAGGTCCATGCCTTTAACATAAAGACCGTGCCATTTTCACTAAAAAGAACCTTCCTTTCACCAACTAATGAACTTTTTACTAGAGTATAGTACTTGCTTAATATGATTTATATAAGGACCATCGATACATAATATTTTATTATACTTCAAACGTAATTCCACTCCTTTTTCGTAAGGCGTTCAACTGCTTCAATAGGCAACTACCTATGTCTGAAGCTAAACAAGGAATGTTAAAGTTCATGAGAAACTCCTTCTCAACATCTACTTCGATCATAGAACCCCATATTCAATTTTAACAGGGAACATTTGCCCTTTTTATCACAATTCAATGTTCCACCCGATAGGGAGAACTCCTTTCTTATATTCTGGGACTTCTACCATAGTCAAATCTCCTACGCAGAAGTGGTAAGTCATTTGGCTATCCACTGCTAATGTATTCCTTGCTCTGAACATCGTCAACTAATTGTTTGGGCCAAGCAACTTACATGTTAACAATCTAAATTCATTCCTCACAAACACAGTCTGGCCATTATTTAAATTCAAGCAAAACATCATATGGCTTGAGATCCACTTGGTTAGCCACATAAATTAAGCCAAGGTGTAAAGACGACATATGAATTATGAGATGATGCATTCATAACTTATAAAGTAGACTATCAACAGTCCTTAGATCTCACAACCATGATATCGTCTCTTAAGGAATTCCACCAAATAAAAGACGAAATCCCTTACCATATAAGGAAGGTTTACCTTTGCTATGCTTAGGTAAGTGACCTTACCTTCCACCAGTACCATGTATCTATCGTCTTTACAAGATGGCATTGTGTAGAACATGATGGATCATTTCAATTTTCACATGTCAATTACAATGATTGAAAATTGTTTTCTTCAACTTTGTTGATGGGAATCCAAGAAAAAAGCATTACAAGAACCCAAGATCCCAATCAAATTTACTAAAGAAAGCTCACAAAAATATGAATTGTCAAATGATTAGAATCTGAAATTTTGATTTAGATAGTTGAATCATGTTGGAAGTTCAACTCCCCTTCTCCCCCCTCTCCTGAAGTGTGTGGATGAGGCCAGGTGCAAGTCTTGGGTGGTTTTGATAGCATAGAAACACCCCTCATAGCATGGTGACTTAGCTAGAGGACAACTGTAATTTACCATAAGCAACCTTTCCAAAAACAAAACATGAGTAGGATAATACTGCTAGTTAAATCACGATTAGGAAACTGAAGTCATACTGTAAGTTAAATTTATTTTCGAAAAACTGAAAGCCATAATCAGTCCTGCCCCTTTCTCTTCAAGGTCAAAGCATTTCTCTAAGCATGAGTTATTGCATGGACAAACAAAGCATTTCTCTAAGCATGAGTTACTGCATGGACAAACATAAGTTCCTACCTTCATAAGTAACATGGAGGAGATCAACAATTGACAAATCCTAATAGAATGGTGAAAGGTCCTAAGCTGATGATAAAGTACATAAGCCATCTACCAAACTGAACGATAGAAGCCAATGCGCCTCAAATGTCACAAACATAAATAACATAACACTACAAAAAGACATTTTTATATAGAAACGTCATGAACAAAACCATTTTACTAAGATCAGATCCCAGTCAGAGTCGATGAAAGCGGATTATTCTTAAACCTATTTTTATAAAAGACTGGAATATGTTGAAGATCTACATACGAAGTCACAAATCCCGCAGTTTTTGTGTTAAAGTGTAATCGATGCACCTAAACCCAAAGCATGAAGAGTTATAATGGAAATAATATGACTTCCATCTTCAGTTAATTTTATAAACTCTTGCTTCATATGAGGAGTAGTTACACTTGTAATAGTTCTTGAATTTGGACTGTGGGATCACAACGCCACTTTCATTTTGAACCACAAATATTAGATGCATATAAACATGAAACCACTTATTACTAAGTTGCATATAACTTGACATCCTTGATATGAGTATCCAGAAAACTCTTGAGACATTAAGTTGCCTGGATCGAGGAAGGTGATATGGCACCCACATATAAGAACTCGTTTCAGAAAAAATCCACAACAAAAATAAACTCATATACATTCAACGCCATCTATCAATGTGCTGAAATGGATCTTCACATTCTTACAGTCGTGATCGTGGAGAAAATGGCCTTTTTAAACGAACCATATTTACTAAAAAGGTTAATGCTAGTGGTATGATTGAAGCTTTTGATGAAGAAATACCCTCCTCATGCTGAGCTTCCTGCGTATTAAATTCTTCCAAGGAGTTCTTCCCTTCAACTCTCTAGACGAATCTAGGAGCAACAACTTGAGACATACCCAAAATTTCCCTTTCTGCATCATCTACAATCTTAATGAAGGCAAAAACTTTAATCTGAGTTTCTTCCATGATGGATGCATTAATAAATTCTAAAAATAAGAAATAATTAGGCCATATATGTCCATAACAAATCATTTTACCATGCTAAAATCCCAAGCCTCAACCCATCTATCTTGTACATATCGCATCCTCAGATCAAATTTAACAGGAAAACCTGATTTGGGCTCGTCCCAACTCCTTAATAGATAAAATTGATATTGCAATTATCAGAAAGAGATATTAATGTCACCTAAATTAAATTTCATGGACAAGCTACAAGGTTGGATTTTTTTGTAACCTAAATGGAATACTGAGGCATAATAACCTCTGGATAATTGCTAAAACCTATAGCTTATGGATTACTCTCTGTTCAAATCACCGGGATTGGCGGGGGGATTCAATTGCAAATGACTCACGATACTTTTGCAAATGGCTCACGATTCAATTGCAAATGCAAATGGGATTCAATTGCAAATGGCTCACAAAACTTTTGATATGGAATTCCTTTATAAGTTCTACAGAAGTACAGCCCACTAAGAATGCATTAGATTTATGAGGTGAGTTATTTTGTGCTCATCATGTGATATAGGTTACATGGATTCAATATAACAATGTGCTCAATCTCTTATTTTATATGAACAAATCATAACACAGCCATATGAATTGATGCCAACCTTCCCAGTGTAATGGGGAGAAAGAGATGGTAGTATCTCTACAAGCCGACCCTTAATTCACTGCATAGCATCCTTATTCATTCCCTGAGCTCCGTGGGTCATGTCTTTTATGTTCGTCTCAACTGATTGTCGAGCATTATCTAGGGCTTCTCTTGGAATGGGAACAACAAACAAATTGTCCATTAATCTCTCTCTCATATGAAATAAGCTTCTCCGGATATCTACAACATATCCTTTGGAGGCTTCCAGAACACCAAACCCCTTGTTCCACAGCTGCAAGTGCTCTATCTTGGCCCCATAATCCTTACCATTAGTTTGAGCCTTGGCATGTCCATTAACGACTTCTTCATCCCCATTTTCAACATTTAAACCTTTCTTCAGACTCTGAATATAAACCCCATTCTGCAAGGCATACATATTACCTTGTTTATCTTGTGTAACAAAGTTTAGTATACATTAATTGCTAGAAACGAAAACGATCTAAGGTGTAATATGCTACATGCTGATCCATGATATTTAAGCATCAAGATGCATATAATAGAGCTAAAACTGCATGAATAAAATTGGCAGTCCAATAAATAAAACCCTACAAGACGTTAGGCCTGAATAGAAGAGTGTGATGCAGTCACTCAACTCCATTCGATGCAAAAATGTTCAAGAAAGAATGGCCTAGTATCCCTTTCCCACGTTGCCAACATTATCATCATTACCAAAGTCATCTTTAGTTCCATCATACCTAACACCCGAACTCTGACTGTAGCTACCACCACTTGCATTCCCATCATTTTGGCTATAGCCACCACCATTTCCATATCCATCGTTTTTCCTGTAGCCACCGTCAGTTCCGTACCCATCATTCTGACTATAGCCACCACCACTAGAACGAAAAATCTCCAGTTCTCTCAGTAGCATAGTTAACATGAACAAGACGTCCATGGAGATCATGAGAATGGATTGACAATGGTGAAAAAATGAAGAGTTGTTAAATAATAGAATTGAGGAATGTGATATCAATATTCAAGTCTGACCCAATGATAGAATTCTTCAATTGACGATCTATACTATATAATTTCCAAACATCAAATATGCTAATGTGGAAAAATGAATTCATTTAAAAACAGAGGCTGCATATCTTTCTATCCATGCCTGTTATGGCAACTGCGGCCTCCTCATTAGAAGTGAAGCTAACAAAACCAAATCCTCTTGACCTACTAGTCTCCCGGTCGTGAATGATTCTTGCTGCAAAATTGTAACACAATATTTATAAAAAAATAATGTGTATGTACGTTACTCCAATCATTATACCTTACTCAAATTATTTTGTTGCAAACCTTCAATGACTTCACCATATTCAGTGAATGATTCCCTAAGAGACTGGTCATCCATCCCATAGGATAAACCTACAAATTAGACCATACTCAGAAAGTAAGCTAAATATACTTCAAAACAATTTCAATATATAAAAACTAAAACATTTCAAAGATGTCACACTTCCTAGAGCATACCTCCAATAAAAAGCCTTGACGAGGACATATATCTCAAATCATGGTAGATAGATGGTACTGATATTGTTTCATTAAAGCCCAGATAGCCAGAGATACTTTTTCGTAAGAGGCTTCCAACCTTGCTTGCAAAGGACATTGTTTTGATATACTGCTATACCTATCAAGATTTTCTCCCTTGTGCTACACCCACAACCACAATCAAAAGATAATGGAGATCAACACCACTGTCTTCATAGCCACAACGATATTTTTTAGTTACACTATCAAAAGAAAGAAAACCTAGGAACTTCACTTCTCAAGTGCCTATTATAACAAGACTAATAAATCTTTCAATAACATACAGTAAATACAGTTAACTGAGGGGCATAGAAAACATTTTTGATCCATGATTCATCATGATTTAATCCGCTGATAAAGATTTCACTCAAAACAATCATTATTCCCAAATTAAACACTCAAGAACAACTTGAACTCCCCTAGGTGATGTGAAAAACTTGAATTAATTCTTCGGTGGCATCAGACTAAGCTAGTACACATGACCTTTACACAGCTCCTGTAAAACACAACTTCTCTATTGAGGCTTTCTTATTTTCTCAGTGAGGCTTCCTTATTTTCTTAGAACATCCCTACAACTATTAGGATTATGCTATAACAACATGATTTTTTTTGTTGGAAGTGTTTCAAGAAACATGCCTAGAGGAACCACATTGCATAGAATAGGTTTCCGTCATCTTAGGTGTCGGGTTTGAAGGGTATAATTACTCTACCAAGCTTATCATGGACTTGCAGAAAGTCTCAACGCTTTAGAGATCAAACCGTTCAGGCAGACATACCATAGTGAGAATAAAACACTGGTGAATGACTTAATACACGATTGCAATCACCAGTAAACCAACACCTTATCAGTAGAACACCTCAAATTGACTATGCAAAGTTTGAAATCAGGTTCAACACTATTAATCTTGCACTCACTAAACAATATACCTAACCTAGTTCGTATCAAAACATTTTTGCCACTTGGCACCATTCATAATAGCCCGGGAGCACACAACCACACCTTAGAGCACTTGAGACAAACCCCAAGATGATCCCAACAATAAACTACAAATAATCCACCAACAACTGATTGGTCACCAACAGATGAATCAACCAGACATTTTTTCAAATTTTTCATTGAAGCTATTTTTTCAATCTATGAGACGTATATGTTCAAATACAGAGCCACCACATGAAGAGGCAAACTGATTACGAAAAATGGTGCACCTGCAGACGAAAAGCTTGGTCTTTATGTTTATATTACAATTTTTTTTCCGACCATTAATGGTAAATGAGTATAGGTTTTGCAGTATATATTTTTTTTCTTATTCTTTGGGAGGGGGAATGCTTCATGAAAGATGCTCCCATCTAACAGGGGCACAAAGAAAAGACTTCATGCAACTTAGATGTCAGGTCTGCAGGGTAACTCTTTTCACCATAGTAACATAGGACTTGCACCCGGCCTTCTTCCTTTAAGGATCATGCATTGGGGGTGGAGTAAACCTCTACCGATGAAATTTTGTTGTGGTTCTCCCTTCTCATAGCCACTTCTGTCCCACCTACATACTCTGGAAAATATAGTCTCCCCTGATCATAACCCTCTTTCAATTTCGTGTTTCTACCATTTTCCTCCCTTATTCCATATTGCTCCTGTTTGAGATTATTTCCAGGAAGAGAAGCCTTAGATGAATTGTGAGCAGGCCTCTCGCTTGAAGAAAGCGAATGGACTGTGACCTTAACATTCCTGAAATTTAAGAATGACATAGATTTCCCTGATCAATACCCAATATGCTTTTTATTTGATTATTGGAAAAATTGAAAGATCCATCAGCGTTACACAACTTCATTACAAAATAAACACCCAATCCCACCATACCTATACCTAGTGCCACATCTGTCTCAATTTGTTTTCCTCTCATATATGGGTGATGTTAAAACCCCAATAATATTAGAGAGCTCATTGACAAAATTATAATCCATTAGGACCTATTTAGTTTCCGATTTATCAAAATATATAGATGTAAATAATATTTCTAGTTAAGAAGAGAAAATAAAAGCAATCCATACTTACCAAGTCTCTGCAATAGGAGTAGACTGAGCAATTGAGAGAATGACTTCTCTACCGTCTGTGGGTGAGGACGGGGAATCAGAAGGCACAGGGGATTCGTGAGGCGCAACGGGGAACTTCTGAAGGCAGTCGTGAAACCCAACACGAGGGCCGTTTGGTTCGGCATTCAAGAAATCAAGACCGCCACCGCTAATTTCAGCGACGCTAATGTCATCGGTCAAGGGGGCTTCACTACGGTGTACAGGGGAATGCTTCCAGACGGTCGGCGGATCGCGGCAAAAAGAATCAGAAACTGCACTCCGGAAGGCGACCCCAAATTCTTGAACTAAGTGGAGGTCATCAACAATATCAGACACATGAATCTGGTTGTTTTGAGAGGCTGTTGCGTGGCCAGTGACGAGAAAGAAGGGTACCAACGATTTCTGATATATGATTATATGCCCAATGGAAGTCTAGATGAGCATATTTTTGGAGGAAAGTCGAAGGCCCGGCCTTTGCGCTGGCAACAACACCGGAATATCATCTTGGGGACTGCGAAGGGGCTGGCTTATCTGCATAACGGTATTGAGCCTGCGATTTATCACAGAGACCTCAAAGCAACTAACATTCTGCTTGATGACGATATGAATGCCCGTGTGGCTGATTTTGGGTTGGCGAGGATAACGACTAAAGAAGGACAATCCCATATCATGACCAGAGTAGCAGGGACGCACGGCTGTACAGTTTCGGCGTTGTAGTGTTGGAGATGATGAGCGACAGAAAGGCTCTGGATGCCACTTCGTATTCAGACTCCCATTATCTTATCACAGATTGGGCATGGACGCTGGTGAAAGAAGGCAGAACCAGTGAAATAATAGACGAGAGAATCCAACATCTGGACAGACGAGAGAATCCGACATAGGGAAAGAACACATGGCAGATTGCAAATGGCTATGGACAGAGGAAGAAAAGTCTACAGAGAACTCCCCCTAAAAGAACGCCTTCGATGTAAATAGAGAAGTAGATTGAGGTTGCAAAAGGTTAGGAATGATACTCGCTCTTTATCATAAAAATGAAATTTCCGTATACAAGTATTCTCCTCCTCTTGCCAAACTTAACCACTTATTTTACTCTAAAACATTTACATACCTTTTGATGCTCAGAAATGTAACGTTTCACAAGAGATATATATAAATATATAATGCTTCACATAAGATATATATAAATTTTTTAATTTTTTTGATCTTAAATTGTTTATGTTAAAATTGTCTTTTGAAATAGATGGATATGTAAGATGACAAAAAAGTTATGCATTCTTCTAAAAATAATGCATAATTATTTTTTGTCTTGTGTAGTTGGAGTTTCTAGACCTTCCCATATAGTTTTGGCATGTTTTTTAGTATATTTTAAAATCACTTATATCTTTTAAGTAAAAAAAATTGAAATTTTTTCTAACTCTGATTTGAATTTAAGAAAGGAACAAATTGATTAATAGATTGAATACAATAAACATAGAGATATGAAGAACAACACAAATATCAAATGAAAAATATTTTCTATTGAATAAATGAAATAAGCTGAAACTGTAAAACTGCAGAACTGAAACACTTGCTCGAATGGTGGTAGCTATCTCTGAGAAGAGATGTGGTTGCTACGCACATCCATTTGAGCAGAATTATTACAATGAGGCTTTAGAGGCCTTTTAACATTACTCATGAATGCCAAAACCCTAGACATCCAAAAACCTAACCCTAGGAGATGAAACACCAAAAGTTATGTGGGCCTCTATGGGTAAGTTGGTACTTCAACTTCTCGAGGTTGTAACTTTTGCATATGACCTTCGTTTTAGGCGCGTGATAGCCCATTGGAAATGTATTTTTGAGAACTACACATTAAACTATCAAAATCCAACTCTGTCTATAGTTTAACTGTGGCGAGCAAAAAAAAAAGTGTTTAGGGCCCCAAAACGGCCCTGGAAGTACAAAAAGATGTGCTGACATGAAAACATACAAAATAAGCCAGTTGGATTAGGTGGGGGGGCATTATTATCCACCTGGAAGATGTATAGGGATTCAAACAACCCCAGAAGTGTATAACCAACAATTACAAAGAAGTGCAAAAAAATGTGTTGAACTAAAAACTGTCAAAAGGAGCCAGTTGGAATAGGTGGGTGGCCACCAATATCCACTTGGATCAAACCCTTATTAGTCCCTGCTGAAGGAAAAGCAGGGCCTACAACATTCAATTGGTCATTGATTTTGTATTAGTTTAGCGGTTATTATATATGTTTTCTCAATTTATAATGTTTTACAAATTTTAATTTTTGTATAATAAAAAAAACATTTTCTTCTTAATCTCATTAGACAATAGATTAAAGGTCTTATTGCACACTTCGTTAGTCCCAATGTTTATTTTTCGTTTCTTATCTTAGATAACCTAAGTTCACTTAAGTTCTCAGTTTATTATAACTTTATTGAAACTGTGTGCATTAACAATTATGCTTTGTAAGTGCATTGCCTTAAACCAAATTTCAATGCAATAAAACATGGTGGGCATGCCTCAATCTTTCTCAGGTTTCATCTGCTAAGTGTCTCACTGACTTCAATGTTGATGCCATGAAATTACTTCTATGAATACTTCTCTGCACCACCTCACTCCATCTTGCAATGCATCTTATGTTTATTGATGAACTGCATCTTGTATTCATTGATGAACAACCATTGCTATTGGACATACATGGGTTGTTCTTATGTAAAGGAGAATGTGGAATTTCACTTACCTCTAAGCTAAGCACTCCCCTAATCCTGCTGGTGGGAATTGGTTCCAACTTGCCCTCACTGATCTCACACACAAAGTTAGAGTTGGGACAATGAGCTGACTACGATGGATTATGCTGCACCTCACAGATCTGTGGTTTTATGACATGAACGATTTCATAGTTTCGGCCTAACTTGACTGAGGATAATCCGGAGGAGAAAAGCAAGGTCATGATTGCGGCAACCGACAAATCACATTGTAATTTTTCTATTAATACTTTTTGGTCCGCCATAGTTGAGATGGATAACTTTATATAGTCCAAGCATCTGAAAATGCAATAAATCTTTAGGAAAAGATTATGTGAAGGGTTATATATATATATGTGAATGTTAACATTAATCTTGGTGCTTATCTGCATGGAAGATAGGGGATTGGAACCTTACATCACTTGGATAACGTAATGAACTCCTTTACTGCAGATGCTAGATGTAATATCCAGGTCCAACCCTCTTGTCTCATTGGAGACATATTGAAGCCCTAACACTACGATCATAATGAATAAATAAACAAACAATTGTAAGTGATTATGCTTGTCTTTTTGCAAGAGTACATATTTAAGTTGGAGTGGCTATAATGTTCCCGCATCTCACCACTTGCTTAGAAACACTCAAGCATTTTTCATAAGTGAATAAGATGAATGTTGTGGATGTCACATATTGCAAATTATTATCACTCATTTTGAAAATTAGTCCAACTACGAAACCTCAAATCAAATAAATTAGCATGAACTATATAATGATCTGTTCAAAGCTATTTGGTATACTAGGCCACTACATAATCATGAAATTTAACTTAGTGTGTACTGTACGTGCGAAGTTTGTGTTCTAGGCAAGAGAGAGCAAATGAAATTGTTAACATTACCCCTGTATTTCTCGAGGGACTTAGAATTTCTTAGTAGAACTTCCTGCGCAACCAAAGTAAAATCAGGGATCAAAATAATTAGATTGGAATTACAGACAATGTATTGAGGTTGGTGTAGGGGGCATGCAACATAATTTAACCTTGGCCAAAAGAACCCTCGCTCCTGCATCCTTCTCATCCCAGCTGAATATATTGACGTTATCCTCAGGGCCAAGATTCTGGCCATTTGATTGAATGTAAGCAAGATATGATACATTCCTTGAGGCTCTTTGCAACCATGTTGCTCCCCACATTAATTCATCCTGCAATAAATCTCCCATGCCATGAGGATCATATCATCCTATATGTATCGTTGATAATGAACACAACACACACACACACACACACACACACACACACACATATCAGATTACTTACATTGTATCCCGAGTATGAGCAATAAAGTGAACAAACTTTCGACTAGAGGGAGTCAATATAAGCGCCTCTGTGTTTATCAGTGAAATCAAACACCTTGCCACAACAAATACGGTGAGATCTTGCATCAGTACCAGGAACAAAAAGTAAATTATGAAGTGTAGTTATTCAAGTGGCAGTGGTAGGTATTATACCACATTGTAGTTTGAAGGAGGGGCCCAGAATAAGTGAGATCCATTGTTCTGAACACCATGGACGTCGCTTCGAGTGCTGCAACAGTTTATGCGGCAATGTCAGATCCATGATGTTTAACATCGATTTTATACACATTGCGAGGTGTATCCATGTCCTCCGGCCTCTCCCAACACTTGTGATCCATGTTCGGATCACCTACCTGGATGATTCATCACACCAATAAATGGATTAGTACATCTACATCACAATATAGGCTTATTCTCCTGTTATTTCACACATTCACACAATATATTTTATATACATGTATCAATTCATTCCCATTCCAAGATAGACCTATTCTACTATTATTTGGTCGGCTCTGTTATTTCATACATTCATGCAATACATTTAAGAGAGGAGTGGAAACAGAAGGGGAGTTTGACAAAGCAAACAACTCACTAGAGGCCATGTTAGGGGACACAATCCCTCATAAGCATCCCATTAAAATAAAGACATTAATATGCTAGGACTTATATGTTGTGTAACCAGATAATAGTAAAGTGATAAGAAGAAAGACATTAGCTGCACGTATATCACACTCGAATGTGCAATGGCTTTAAGTAGGTAACTTGTAGCCCAACGAGAGCACTAATTTATTCCTCAAAAGAGAGGCAACTCTTTGTTGCCTTGGTCATAAGACATTCCCCGTCGCCTTTGATCTTTCTCGGTAACAAAAAAGAAAAGCAACAAGACCTAGAAATTAACTTAAGTTAAAAAGAACATAAGCTACAAAACCAACGTATTTACGGTGTTGTGGACGCACCAACTGAAAGATGACATTGAAGAGACTCCGGGCCCTCATTTTCCCCTATGGATTATGACTCCTCCAGCATATTGAAAAACTAATATCTAAATCACAACTACTCCTTCAATCTATTTCTCTCACTCCACCTTGCTACCGAGACTTTACTCCGAAAGATAAAGTACCTTTATCGCTGTTTTTTCTTCTATTTATAGTGATGATGCTAGTGAAGGGACACATACTTTTCATGCAAATGACAGATGTATACTAGTTGGCATGGAAATAAGAGACGAGACATATGCCCTGATTTCCCGCTGTATAGTTTATGTTTGTTACTTGTGGGCATATTTTGGTATTTTGATTGTTTTGCATCCACTTTGGCAGGTATTTTGGTATGAAGATAAATACTCTCTCATTGGCCACGTGGCTTAAAAGTAGCTCTCAAATGGATATAAAAATACAAAGGTTTTTCATTGGTACATCGGAGGTGTATATAACATTGGTTGTCTATCTTAAATAAATAAATAAATAGTCTTATATGTGCACCAACTACAAATCCCATAACAACAAAGCAAGCATGAAACCCTGGCTTTTATCAAATTTATTCCAAGGACAACCTTAAATGGAGTTTTTTTTTTTTTTCAATAAATTATGTTGACATTGTACAGTTTCTTGATATACTAGGTAAATAGTTCAAGTTTATTCCTAATTTGGTTCCCTCTTTATCGAACTTTTGAGTAATTTCCAGGTCTGACCACCACAATTTTCCCTGCTCAAGCATGTAAAAGTGTTCTTTGCATAATGGGATGGTCTTAGTCACCTGTACTTTATGTACAATTGTTGACCCTCCTCTATAGGTGAAACCTCTTTTTACTTAAACAAATTTTATACTAACAATAAAAATATATGTATCACATCACAATACCTCAAATCCTTCATAACTTATCAACACTTGCATGATGTGATACATATATCCAAGTCTGAAGATCGGGTTGGTTCATTCCAATTCCGAAGAATGTACTACATTGCACATATCATAGGGAGAGGCACAATAAAATTGGCTCAGTTCAATAGCTAACTGAAGAAAGAAAAAACACTACAAATGGGTGAACCGAAGCCCAAAGATTGGCTCAATTTGATGGCTAACTGAAGAAAGCGAAAACATTGCAGATGAGTGACATAGCAATACATTTCATAGAAATATTTCCAATTTCATTTTCGACGGGGACTTCGGCACTCCAATGACACTTGTTATTAAAAGAGAATATGCTTAAAAATGACATGCCAAAGGTCCTTAAAATAATATCTGCTGATTAAAGTTGCAAATAATATGTTCAAGCAATTTGTTTGAACACATTAATATATATAATACCTCCATTAAAACAATCATTGATTTACATGGTTCAACAACAACTAAATCATGTTATTCACTTTGAGAAAAGCACTTATTTATTTATTTAATGCAAATTTGATGAAAAACATCTCTTTCGAATCATCAATGGATACCTTGTCTCCATCCATTGAAGAGATGTTAAAATGTGTATACTAAAGGTGCACTATATTATGAATATTTCTCATTTGAAAAACTAAAAGTACCTAAATATTATCTTAAAAGTTTAATCTTATAGCATGGTTGAGGGAGAGAAGGGAGACACAGCCTTTGCCCTTCGACATCTAATAGATTCAACAAAGTTGCCTTTGACATTTATTTTATATTCAATAATAGTTAAAGCTATATTCATAAAAATACCTAAATATTATTTTATAGGTTTAATCTTATAGCAAGGTTGAGGAACTTCTATAATAGTTGAAGCTATATTCATAAAAATACCTAAATATTATTTTAAAGGTTTAATCTTATAGTAAGGTTGAGGGAGAGAAGGGAGAACACCCTTTCACAAAGTTGTCCTTTGAAATCTAATAGATTCAACAAAGTTGCCCTTTGACATCTATTTTATATGCTATAATAGTTGAAGCTATATTCATAAGAGTGATCAAAAGTTTATCAAACAATTTTTTTTACTTAAACCGAATTAAAGACTTGTTAATAGACATTTTACCAATAATTCATTCTCACTATTAAATAAAAACAAAAAAAAAAATCATGAAACAAATTCCTTTACTTAAACAAAACCAAATGAAAGACTTGTTAATAGACATTTTACCAATAACTCATTCTCACTATTAAATAAAAACGAAAAAATATTATGCAATATGTGAACACATTTTACACTACATCACACTTAAGTGTATATGTTTAKGTCATCTAATGAATAGGGTTGGAGACGTTTAAACTCAATGGGCAACCTSTTCCCATCATGCTTGTATGTACACATGTCGGYCATTTAAAAAATAGTTGTTAGTTAAATGTTCCTTATTTTGTAAAAATCAATTTCTATTAAAATGTATATTTTATCTTATTTTGTAAAAATCAATTTCGTTAAAATATATATTTTTTAAATTATTGTTTTGTAAAATCATCAAACACATTAAATGAAATGTTAAGCAATTAATTTATATATAACTTAAGTTTAATCTAATTAATCTATCACAAATTATATTAAATAATTTTATGATTATAATCTTATAATTAATTACAAATCGTAAAATAATCTTTTATGTTTTAGAATAAATTTAATTTATATAATATTTTATACAAATTATCTTATTACAAATCATATTACATATTATCTTATTATAGAACAATTATATTACATAGAATAAAAGTTAAAAGATAATTGGTATGTTTTGAAATAAAATTTATTTTATTATAATATTTAAGTCAAATTAAAGTTTATTATACAATAAATAAATTATGAATGAATAAATTTTTTATTTTATAATTTTAAATCAAATTAAAGTTGTCTAAATCAATTTAGTACTAATTGTAGTGCATAATAGTGCATAATTAAATTTTTTTTATGCATTTAAAAATATGATTGTATTTTTATCAATTTTAAAAACTTGTGCATTACTTATATGATTGTACTTTTATCAATTTTAGAAACTTGTGCAATACTTATATGGGATATAAATATCGATACAAAGTGATTTCAAAGTGGTGTGGTGTGTGTATGAGGAAAGGGTTATGGAGGCATTGTACATTTTGTATGTGATTATCTAAGTTGTTGTTTAGGCATTGTACATTTTGTATGTAATTGTCTAAGCTGTTGTTTGGGTGAACTTTAAAATTTCCAATTTTGTCATGGATATGAGCAAATTTTAATTTTTAAGCCGTTTGGAATATAGATGCATGTTAAGTCGTTTGTGAATTTATTAGGATTTGTAGTAAATAATAAGATATATCTCATTATATTTTGATGTTAGTATTTTTTTGTAATTTAGCTAAATTCTATTATTCATATACAAAATGTGTTAAATACAATCCCTATTGTATCATGTTATCGAAGAAAACATGGTTACAATGTAACAACAAAAGATTAGGGTTGTTCTAAGATTTGTCCTCTCTCATAAAGGGATTTAGCAAAATATTGATAATACCATAAAATAAGAGTATAGTTATCCAATTCAAGACAATAACTACTTATATGAAGTAGCAACATTACATACACATCAAAATGTAAATGCAACCTAATAGTAAAACTTGATATGACAAAGGCTAATCATCTGAATTTGAGCTTGAGTCAACATCGATGAAGCTGCGAGACATCTCCTCCCTGGGATTGGCCCTGGAAGCTTCCTCAAATTGAGTTGCTTCTACCTTGCCCTAATCTTATTTCTCTTCCCTTACTAGTTGTCCATCCTCATCCAATTCCTCACTCCCTGCCTTTGATCCCAAAATTTCATTGATTAAGATCTTGTATTTTTGGTCTAGTTGGTCCAATTTATCGAGGATTTCATCCAATTGGGTGCCTCTTACTTCCACAGTCATGGAAATGAATGTGTTCATGTCCTAGTGCATATCTACAAGCTTCAAATTTTTGGTGTCTCAGCTATGTGAAAAACCGGTGTGTAGAACCCAAGGGAATGTCTCCTCATTTACTTTAACACTGGGAGTCATGCCCCTTTTTTCCCTAGCTTTGTTTTCAATTTCCTCTACTTCCCTCTTTACTTCTACAAAAAATTGAGTAATTTATGTTGCTACCACCACCATCATTGAAGACAACACCCTGTTTCTGAAGAGACTCTAATGAGGGACACAATTCTTCTTGCATTTCCTTGACCTTCCTCTATGTATCCCTTGATTAGTTTTCCTTATCCCATTTTCCTACTTTCTCACCACCCTTTCCAAACAGAGAATCGACACGCTAACAACACACCCTAAATGCAATTAAGATAGACCATGCCTAGTGAGCCAAGAGTGGTTGCCCAAGATTGGTGAGATGGCGCCAAAATTCAAATGATGGAGAATGAGACTATCAACCATTGTTTTGAGTAGATAAACCCATGGAATTTGAGTCATATAACCATATCCCTTCATAATTGAATATGGCCATTTCTTCTATTTTCCTGCCTTAAACCATCATCAATGTAACCATATATAAGCCTGCTCCTGCCATAATACCCCTGGTTAAGGCTTGTCCTTAACAAAGGTAAGTGACTTAAATTTTGCACATGAACAATGACCAATGATGACTCAAGGCCTCCAACACCCACTCACTTGTCTCCTCATCACACTCAACCATGCCAGACATCCCCATATCAAGAAATTATTTTGATATGGTTGAATTTTTCAAATTTTGGTTTTAAAAGACATGTTATTTTATAACAACAGTTTTGGAGGAACACAGTGCACATATTTTTATATATTTTATCTTCAGTTCAGATTACGATCTTAGCTGGTGCATGATTATTCAATGCACAAAGTTCATTTGAAAATGGTTAAATAAAGTGAATTTCTTTTCCTTCTATTGGGACCCCTGCCTTCCTTTATAAATATTAAATGACACCTTTCCCTCTCATTAACTTTTTCATTAATTACAGGGGCGACATGATCAAGGGGGTGGGGGGTAGGATTATCATGAATCATGGAGGTCATACCACAATAAACTATTCTTGGGGTTTAGGTACTACGACTAAGAATGAGGCAGAGGCTTTCAGCCTTTTCGAAGGCATCAATTCGACTCTCTTGATCATGATTCAAAAGATAACTATATGTAGAGATTCTATGATGGTTATCAGGGTAATTGTCACCAAAAACATTGTTGGGGTTAATGTATACACCGACGTCATATCAAGGATCCTTTCTCTTCTTAAAAACTTTGAGGAATACTCTCTCTTTCATATAAAACAAGAGCTCAACTAAGTTATTGACCAAAATGCCAAAAAAGGGACTAGTCTAAGGAAAGGGGACATTAAGATCAATGGGAGCCTTAAGCTCCTACCCATCCCATAATCATCAATGAAGCATATTTTAATAATGATTAATGACCGACGACTTGGAGGATTTCTTGATCCAGGTTTCACTCACTTCAAGGGACATCATTTGGAGCCCTACACACTTACTTCAAGACGTGTGGGCGCATTCATCCAGATCTCGTCGTGATGGATCTTCAAATCATTTTCGAGAGGTTCTTTGCATTGTCCAACTCCAAAGTGATGGTCATTTCCTTCCTCTCTTAGGAAAAATTAGGCATGAAGATATGGCCGAAGTTAGTAGATTGAACTTCACTTAGGTCAACAAAAAAATAATCGACCATGATTAGATAATTGTGACCCTGCTTCAACGAATTGAAAGCTTAGAACAAGAGAGATAACAAAACGACGGGCTTGAGCAGATTGTGGCGACACTCTCACAATGTGTGGATGCATTGGAGCAAGAATCCCAACAGTTTAGAGCCTTTGCAATGCCACAACAATCCAATTTAGGTTCGAACAACCATCTTAATGCAAATCCACAATTAGAAAATTATGAAGAGACTCAAGGATACCAAGAAATGGTTCTAATGGAAATCGAAGATAATGAACCCAGGCATGGTGAAATACAGGAAACTCCCGACAATGAATATGTTGTTTGAATTATGTTCTTCCAATGTATCTTTTTTATTGGTCTTGTCAAAGTATACAACAACAAGATTGCTCGAATGTATAAGGTGGTATTTACTCTTTTTTATGCTAGAGCAGTAGCAGAGGCCTCAAACAAAATTGAGCCAAATTTTGTATCAATTTTGACCACTATTTTTCTTTAGTGCAACACCCTTTATATATGAAATCTTTTTAGTCTCTTTAAAAAATAAACTTTTTTCATTAATTATAATTAGCCCTCCGTCTATACAAAATAAATATTAATTTATAATTAGATAGTTAAACTAAATAAATGTTTGAAGAGGATACAAAATCAAAGGAGGAGTTCAATGAAAAGATAGATTATTAGAGAGAAGAGAGATTGGTGTGAAGGTATGACTAAGCTATGAGAGTGAGTGAGTTCATAATTTTTTTTCATTTCCATTCTGATTTTCTTGAGAACTAAATTGTCTTGTTGACATCAGGGTTGTATTGAAAGGTGGGAAGGAAATATTGATTAGCATTTGTTGTGGTTTTCTTCAAGGTCATTCATTTTGTTTGAAATCTGTTTGCACTATTAGAATTTCTGACTTTATATAGTGCTAATTAGTGTTAATTTTGTGGAGTTTGATGACGATACATATGTTTCTTGAAGTCATCCAGATTAGTTTTTGATATTTCATCTCTTTCTTTTGGCATCAATTTTCTTTCTATGATTCTTATTACATCCCGAGCTTCCAAGGACATCTCTGATTCCAGTCCTCGCATGGATCCAAAAATACAATTTATTTTGTAACTCGAATTGATCTTCGATAAAGATATTTTGCTGATTACTTTCTCATTTTTTAGGCCTACTAGAATGCTTTAAATTTTTTTATTTATATTTCTATCCATTTTACATTATTTTATCACATTTTGAGGTTACTTTTGCTAAGTCAATAATGTACCTTATTCTTTATTTATTGGTTGTCACAGTTTAAGTTAAAACATAAAAAATTATAATCCAAAAGAAAATTACAGATACAAAAATTATGTTTTTTGAAGTCTAGTTGTAGTTTTAAGGGCTATAAATCAGGGTGAAATTTCCCCATATCTTGTTGCTTATCTAGATTCATTGATCAACGTTACTGTGTAAAGGTCCATACTAACACCTTTTCCTTTCTTCTTGTGTTTCCCGTATATTCTATACTTAGCCATTTTTCTTTAATAATGTGGGTTACAGAGTGGGATACCACCAACTCCATAGGACCACAAATCCACAAGACTATACTTAGTTATTTTTCCCCACCTAATGATCCCAACACTTATCTATTTTTTTTTTTGTTGTTGCGAAAGTTCCTGTTGTCGTAGGATTTGTAGTTGTGCAAATCCCAACACAAGATCACCAAATCTTGCGTAACTACAAGAAATCCTACCACTGTCACCTTGGTAAGAAATCCGCTCATTTTAGTGATGGAGGAGGTCCACCATAAGGGAGGATTCCATGGCTACCTCAAGGGATCAAAGTAACAAGTTTTATAGCCAATCCTACCACGCCCTCTCTTGGTCACCGAAGTAAACTTCCAGGACTATCAAATGGATGAGGTTAAAAGGTGCTTGATTACCTGCCCGAAACAAGAACACTTTATAGCAATTATATGATCAATTCCAAGTACAACTATGTAATTAGAACCTCATAAGACACTAGACAATGTAAATTTGATATGGCTAGTACAAAATTGCAGCAATGCAACAATTTACAACATCAAATGAAAGTTTGTAATAGTAGCAATAAATATGCCTAAGAAATGCAACAATTGATGATGAAAACTTAACATTTACTCAATAGAACATTACCCAATTGTTAGATGCAATTTCTGGTAACTTTAAGCCACCTTTAGATCAATGTATGCAACAAATAAGAGAGTATTTGATGGTTGTAGCAAACCTTTTGCAACAACAAGAAGTTTGCAAGAGAATTAACTTTAGTTAGTGTTAGTTATGTTAGTAGATAGGTTGGGAGATTTAAAAATAGAGAGAGTTTTGATCACTTTCACCACAATAGAACTTAAATGATTACTGTCTTGGGGCTATGGAGTCTCTTACAATGGCAATACAATATGTTTGGAGAATGATAATAGCAAGATCCAAGAGGTAGGGTTTGAAATCCAAGGCACTAGCACGTTAGGGCCTTATATTTCAAGCCTTAAAGAGAAGGGTTGCTAGAGTGCAAGCAATTTTGGGCTCTAGAAACCTTTTCTCCCTTCTTAAGTTCTTGAAGTAAGTTATAATCAAGAGTCTAGAATCAAACTCCTAAAGTGCTAACACTTTAGGGCTTTAGGAGATTAACTCTAGGTAGGATTTCCTTCACAAATTATGGATGAAATTAAACTTGTGAGAGGAGGAAGCACTTATGCTCCCCTCTTAGGGTTTTACCAAGCAAAGATCTTCAATATGAACAAGTAAAATTTACCATAAGCATTCAATAACTTGAATTGAAATTGTAGAAATTTACTTCACCAAGATATGACAAGAATAAACCCTAATTGCAGAAATTCCATCCAAATATCAACAAAATCCATCCACAAATGATCCTCCAAAGTAAGTCGCATGAGTGTAGAAGAGAGACAGAGCTAAATAGGGTGAAAATTTTAGACTTGTCTCTCACAAAGGTGAGAAAGTTGTTGTGATAAAATGATTCTTGGATAGACATATTTATATGGGAAATCCTAGCCACCAAAAGACTCTAATGAAAAGTCATGTCTTTACACAAGATGACTGACTTCTTTAATTTTCCCTTTCAATTTACAAAAAATGAATTTTACATAAAATAAAACCCTAAAGAGGGTGACGTGATGACCTAGTAGGGCGACACTAGGTTCATGAGAGAGACGTCAAGGCTGAAAAGGTGGAACATTGGACCTCCAAAGACCATATGTCCCTCTCTCAAGTGGCGGGGTCCATGCTACATGCCTCCATCAATCCATCAAGAAATCCATCAAAACCCTAGCCCCTATGTAATGTCATGGGCTAGGAAGGTGACGTCTAGGCCTCCAAAGGCCAACGTTCAAGGGGAGAAGGGTGGAATCCCATCCTCTATCCATGCCAAGATGCCTCCGAAGAAAAAATCCTCCATCATCAAGGTACAACCCACATCATCAAATGGTGCTCCAGACATGGGGTCTAGCATCCATCATGTGGGAAAGGTCCTGGAAAGATAGATACGTATGCCCTCCAAGGGTCCACGAGTCATATGAATCATGCCAAGTAAGCCACATATAATAAGAGAACCACCTAAACATGTGCATCAAACCCCCCTTTTCAAATTAACAAATGCTCAAAGACCTTATAAAATTTTCCTACTTTAGGTATGGGAGGGTTGTCAAGGTGACCCATTGGGTTAACCAATCCCCAAGTCAATGGTGTTTCTCAAGGAGAACCTATCTTAGTCATGTAGTGAGTGTGAGGTGTATTTGGGGAAAGATTTATAAGAATGAGTTTCTTGACATACAAGGGTTTGTATTGTCTCATTTATGGGTGCCTTTGTAGAGGGCGTGTTTCCCTTCATCCACAATGCAACATTTTTCCAAGCCCTTTTATTTCCATTAATTGATTAAGGTCCAAAACATTGAATACTATGTGCAATAGAAAGTAAAGTGTAGCGCAATAACACTTGAAGCTAGAAACACATAGAGTGCCATATGCAATGGAAATTAAGGGGCACCACAAAATGCTTTTCCTCAACAAGCGGGACATTTATTAACTATATGATTTCTTTTGCAGGTCCTTCATTTTTTTTGGAGAAGCATTTTATTGTTCCCAGGACTTGAGGGAGAGCATCTAGAAGGATAATATTGGATTTTGTCTTTTTCCAACTACAACAGATATGGACCTTTAACCCCTTCTTCCCTTGAAATTAGGTACAATCCCTTCTTGGGTAAATTGACCTAGAAACCCAAAATATGAGGAAACAGGGGGGAGGAACGTTGGAAGGTGGTAAGTGTTGGGTATGTGTTATATTCTTTGCATGAAAATCTATAGTGTTTGCTACGTTGCACTGGGTGCATGGGGGGGTTTCAGGGGGCCTCTAAGCTCCCCCTTTAGGGGTTGTAGGGGGCAATAGATCCCCTCTGAGATTTTTTTTGCCTCGGGAAACATGTCACATTTTTTTTCCTCGTTTTCCATGTTGCCTTGATTTTCATGTCTATTGTTGGGCGGTTTTTCAGCACATGGTTTTTGGCGATGGTTTTCTATTTGCGTTTAAGGAATTAGGGTTGTTGACTAATCCAGGTCATTGGGTTAGGGTTTTGGATGCTGCTAGCTCCTATATGTATATTGTATTGTAAACAATGTAACACAATGAATGAATACAAAATATGTTGGTTTTCCCAGTTTGGGTTTCCAGGGGAAAAATATCTGTGTAATGTGTGTATTTTCCATTGTATATTTTCTATTCTTTTACTAAAAATCTGTTTGCAGTAAATAATTGTACAAGGTTAAAATCTACATTTGGTATCAGATCTTTGTTGGCTTTAGGGGGATGCTTTTGTGGTCAAGGGTTTGGGTTGGGATTGTGATAAGCCTTGTTATAGTAGGAGATTTGTGGTGTTGATTTTTTAGGTGAAAATAAATGGCGAGCAGTTCAAAAATGGCGATCGAGAAGTTTAATGGGAAAATTTTTGAGTCGTGGAAGCTCAAGATGGAAGATCTGTTGGTGGACAAGGATCAGTGGATCACGATGGATCCAGGTACTACACCTACAGGAACTTCAGTAGATGACTGGAAAAAGTTAGATCGGAAGGTGAAGAGCACAATCTGATTGTGTCTCTCATATTCAATATTACTGAATGTGTCAGAGGAAGCTACAACCAAAGATTTATGGGATAAGTTGGGGAAGTTGTATTAGTCTAAGTCCCTAGTAAATTAACTATTCCTGAGAAAGAAGCTGTATAACCCGAGGATGAGAGATGGAGACTCAGTGAAAGAGCATTTGGATGCCTTCAATACTGTGGTAAGTAACTTAGTATCCGTTGAGATTAAAAATTCAGATGAAGATAAGTGTATCCGTTTACTGTACTCTTTACCAGACTCGTGGGATAGTCTAGTTGTGGCCATAGGTAGTAATACACCTACCTCGAAGTTTGAGGAAGTGGTCTCATCCTTGTTATTGGAGGAGATGAGACGAAAGAACATGGAAGGACATAGCACATATGCATTATTTGTAAGAGTACTCTCCTAGGAAATAAATATATCTAAGTCCTCAAGTGGGAGATCTAAGTCTAGGGGAAGATCTAAGTCTCCCAAAAAGTTTGTAAAGGTATGTTGGAGATGTGGAAAAGAAGGGCACTACAAGAAGCAGTGTAGATCCAAAGTTGATAAAAATAAGGGATCTGAAGAATCTCCTTCTACAAAAGAAAATACCTCCAAGGAAGAAGGAGGGGATGTGTACTTGCCTTCTTCAAGCACAGATGCATATCATGAGGCATGGTTGGTTGACTTAGGTGCATCCTTTCATATGACTCCCCACATGGAGTGGTTCTGTGAATATGAAAGGTATGATGGAGGTAATGTTTTCCTAGGTGATGACTCGACAACCAGAATCATAGGTCGAGGAAAATTCAAGTTGAGGCTCATATATGGAAGGATTAGAACACTACCTAGTGTTATGAACATCTCAGGATTGGCCATAAATTTATTTCTCTAATCAAAATGGATGATGCATGGGTAAAAACAATATTTGAAAAGGAAACCTACATGATAGTTCAAGGAGCAGTGATGCTGCTGAAGGGAGTTCGGTTTGGAACTCTGTATAAGCTACAAGGAAGCACTATTAGTGATGGGTGTAAGAGTTCCATTGTTCCTAATATTGGAGTTGAAGAAGAAAGAACTGCTACAGTCTCTCGAGAAAAGTTTATGTTGTGGCATCAAAGACTGGGGCATATCAGAGAGAAGGGTCTTCGACTACTACACAGTAAAGGTATGGTTGAAAGAATGTATAACTGATCTCTGGATTTTGACTTCTGTGAACACTGTGTATATGGGAAGCATAATCAGGTAAGATTCCCCTCTAGTGCAACGAGGGCAGAAGGAATTTTACAACTAGTTCACAATGATGTGTTTGGACCTGTGTCGGTTCCATCATTGGGAAAAATTGTGTACAATGTCTCATTTATAGATGACTTCTCAAGGAATACTTATATATATTTCCTCAGGAAGAAATATGAAGTGTTTGACAGGTTTAAGGAGTTTAAGGCTCTTATTAATAATCAAATAGAGATAATAATTAAGGTGTTGAGGAAATATAATGGTAGAGAGTTCTACGGGAATGAATTTGAAGAATTCTATAAAAAGTGCAGTATATCAAGACAAAAGACTACTCCATATACACCTCAACAGAATGGAGTTGCAGAAAGGATGAACAAGACACTGATGGAAATAACAAGGTGCATGCTCAGTGGTGTCAGGTTAGGACAAGAATTCTGGGTAGAGGCAGTGGGTACTGGATGTTACCTGGTCAACATATCACCCTCATCAACAATGGATGACAAGAATCCACAAGAGGTATGGACTGGTAGGAAACCTTTTCTCACACATCTCAAGGTATTTGGCTGTGAGGCCTATGTTCATGTTCCAAAGGAAAATACGAGTAAGCTAGATAAGAAGGCTAAAAAGTGTATCTTTATTGGGTATAAATATGGTCTCAAAGGTTATAAGATTTGGAACCGAGAAACTAAGAAGGTTGTGTATAGCCGAGATGTGGTATTTAGAGAAATGAATGATGTTGTTAGACATGAAGTCTTACCAAGTAAGGAAGAACCAAAGAAAATAGAGTTTGATTTAAAGGATGATGAATCAGACTCTATAGAAGAACGAGAATCATAAGAAAAAGATCCTCATACTCAAATATTGAGGAGATCAGTTTGAGAAAGAAGGCTAATGGAAAGGTATACTCCATATGATTTTCGTTCAAATTTTTCTTTGTCTATTTTTGATGATGATCCTAGAACTGTCAGGGAGGCAATGGATTCAGAGGATGGATAAATCTGGAAAAAGACCATGAATGGAGAAATGGAATCCTTGGATAAGAATGAGGCTTGGGATCTAGTGGAGTTGCCTACTGGAAGAAATCCCATTGGCAACAAATGGGTATTTAAAAAGAAGCTGAATGGAGAAGGAAAATGGAGAAACACAAAACTCGGTTAGTAGCAAAGGATTATTCCTAGGTTGAGGGAATTGATTTTGGTGAGATTTTTTCTCCTGCTGCCAAGTTAACTTCTATAATATTTCTGTTATATGTTGTTGTTGCATTTTATTTTGAAGTAGAACAGATGGATGTGAAGACAACATTCCTACATGGGGATATGGAAGAAGAAATCTATATGAAGGAGCCATAAGGATTTGCTGTGAAGGGAAAGAAGGAGCTAGTATGCAAGCTGAAAAAGTCCTTGTATGGTTTAAAACAATCACCAGGGATGTGGTATAAAATTTTTGATACTTATACACTGGTACTTGGCTTCACAAGAAGCAAAGAGGACCATTGTGTGTATTTTAAATTAATTGGTGATCATTTGATTTTTTTGGTCTTGTATGTGGATGACATGTTGATGATAGGAAACAACAAGGAGATTATATAGGATGTGTAAAACTCAGTTGTTCTCTAAATTTGACATGAAGGATCTCGGTGTTGCAAATTTTATTTTGGGCATGGAAATTAAAAGAGATCGAAAAAATAGGAAAATCTGGTTAAATAAGAGAAAATACGTCAAGACAATATTGCAGAGGTTTAATATGCAGGAATGTAAACCGATCAAGGTCCCTATTCCAGTTGGTGTAAAGTTATGCGCGGATCAATGTCCCAAGACACAGGAAGAGGAGGAGGACATGTCTCGTGTTCCATATGCAAGTGCAATGGGTAGTTTGATGTATGCAATGGTCTGTACTAGACTGAACATTGCACATGAAGTGGGAGTTTTGAGAAGGTATATGCCAAAACCAGGGAAGGAGCATTGGACAAAAATACAAAGGGTTTTTAGGTATTTGCATGGCACTGCTAGCTATGGATTGTGCTACCAAGGAAGACCAGGATTGGACAGAGTGTTGGCATACATAGCTTTGTGGATGCAGATTGGGATGGAGATCTGGATCGTAGGAGATCTACAAGTGGGTATGTGTTTAACCTGTTTGGAGGAGCAATCTGTTGGATGAGAAAAGACATGATGTAGTGGCACTTTCAACTACATAAGATGAATAAATGGAAGCCACTCATGCAAGTAAGGAAGCAATATGGTTACAAAGGTCGTGTTCAGGTATTGGGTTGGTACAACAAGATGTAAGGATAGATTATGATAGTCATAGTGCAATTTTTCTAGCGAAGAACCCAACTTATCATTCAAATTTCAAAGCATATTCATATTCAATATCACTTTGGGAGAGACATGGTTGAAGAAAATAAAGTGTTGTTGATGAAGGTGGACACTTTGAAGAATGTTGCAAATTCATAAACAAAATCCGTGAGCACTGAGAAGATCTCTTGGTGTAAAGGATCTATGGGCATTGCTGCCCTAGATTATTGGCACATGGTTTTTGCCAATGGTTTCTATTTCATGTTAAGGAATTAGGGTTGTTGACTAATCCAGGTCATTGGGTTAGGGTTTTGGATGCCGCTGGCTCATATATGTATATTGTATTGTTGACAATGTAACACAATGAATGAATAAAAAATATGTTGGTTTTCCCGGTTTGGGTTTCTAGGGGAAAAATATTTGTGTAATGTGTGTATTTGCCATTGTATCTTTTCTATTCTTTTACTGAAAATATGTTTGCAGTAAATAATTGTACAAGGTAAAAATCTGCAATAAATATGGATGTGGATGGTATGATGACTCTTCAAGGAATTACCTAGTAACAACTCTTTTCCCGAGGGTGACCAAATTGCTAGGACACAATGATAACCATTAAGGTGAAATTAGGAAAAAGTTATAATTTCCAAGCAAACATTTTACAATCAAGAAATGATTCTTTGCAACATGTTCAAATGCTTCAAATATTGAAGTGACACTTACCATGACACCATACTTGTTACCTCATGAAGCAAGACCCAATGTCTTCTGGGACCAAGCTGATGTAGTGGATGTTGCTTTGTTCCTGGTGTTGAGTAGTGATCGAAAAGAATAGGAGATACCCTATGGGATCTACTGTTCAATTTGACTCTCAACACTCCATGTTTTCTACTTGTGGGCCTTGAGACATGATCTCCTTAGTTACCCCTAGACTAGGGGGTAACAATTCCATTGCGGGAGACCAAGCTATACCTCACCCCGCAAATAACCAAGTCTCGCAGATACACAAACCCGCAACACTCAAAAGGACCTTTCATATTTCCACATCACCCATAATATACCTAGACCTTTTACATACTTAACCAATTTCCCAAATTCGGATGCGGGTTTCTCCCTTTGATTCTATTTACCTTTTCCCAAGACCCGCAACCCCACATCCCACATTTTCGCATTCTCCACAATGAATTACATATTTCCGCAACACACAAAGTCAAACTTTTAGTATTTAACATATTTCATCAATGTGGATGCAAGAGTCACTTGTATCTCTACTTGCGTTCCCCATAGCCTGCAATCCATTTAACTCATATATGATAACATATTTAGGACTAGGAACTTAAACTATACACACACATATCCAACTCATTTATAATATACATAGATTAGATCAAAACTTCCATGTCTTATTACTACAAATACTCCATCACATCAGAAATATACAATGCGTTGAATAATTGCCTATGACAACCATGGAACTTCATACCATTACTATATAAAACAATGGAAATACAACATAATGCACCATGCACCGTGCCTTAGCACTCAAACATATCAAAGACAGATGAATATATTCAAGACATCACAATATTACAACATGCTCAAAGTGAGATCGGTATTGGCAGCTAAGATAACTGAAAAAACTTTGACTAGCTAGATAAACAACCAACCAACTATCATTCTGAGCTTAGAGATCCTTTTTATGTCTTCCGCTACTGGGGAGTGTTGTCTCTTTCTTATCTGCTCCACTCACTTGTTTGATCCAACTGCCTCACACGGTTCTTGTGTCTGTCGACGCTCCATGTAGACTCTTTGAATTATGGGTAATATTAACTGCTTGGCCAAATCATCTTCTGGCGTCCCCACATCATCGTATGCTATTGGCAATAAACATTCAGGGATATTTCCCGATGATTCCTTTATTGATTTTGGTGGGCATCTTCTTTGTTTTTGGCGCAACTGACAAAAATCAGATCGACGCACACTTGGTACTCTCTATGCTTGCCATGCTATTGACAAAACCTAATCTGATGCACACTCTATGACATTCCTCAAGCATTTACTTAGGTGCACGTACAACTATGGAATGAGCTCACACAACATATTAACAACACAACTATGGAATGAGCGTGCAAAAATGAACCCAAAACTTTGGGTGCCAACTATCTTAACTATTCATCACATAGTCAATCATAAGCAATGTAGAGAGTTAACCATAACACATAGACACATTACATAGTTATTTTATGTGGAAACCCAAATGGGAGAAAACCCAAAATCAACTTCTCTTATATCAATCAAGAGTTACATTCTTTACATGATTCAACCTATGAGGGACACCAATCCCTATAGTAAGAACCCACTTACAATCTCTTCAAGCACCAACTTGACAAGCACCAACCTGTTGAGAAGATGAGGGCACCAATCTTCACTATAAGCACCAACTTGCCAGGCACCAACCTATTAAGAAAATGAGGACACCAATTCTCTCTCTAAGAACTCACTTACAATCTACAATATAGAATGATTTCTTCCATTGGAAATAATAAACAATATTTTTTTTGTTCCTACAACTGCCACACATTCATCAAAGCTACTCATTTGCACTTTGATTTCCTGTAGTCTATTTTTTAGTTTTTCAACACTTTGATTTCTTGCCGTCTGATCTACAACAATTTGATCTAAATACTACACTCTAATTTTCTGGAGTCTTCATCTACAACACTCTGATCTACATATTGCACTTTGATTTCCTACAGTCTTGATATATAACACTCTGATATGGATATTGCACTATGATTTGAACTATGTTCCTTCAGTCTTGATCTACAACACTCTGATATGGAAATTTCATTTTTTTCTTGCAGTCTTGATCTATAACATTATGATATGGATATTTCACTATGTTTCTGCAGTCTTGATCTACAACATTCTGATATGGATATTGCACTTTGATCCCGCAGTTTTGATATACAACACTTTGTTCCTTCAATCTTGATCTACAACATTCTGATCTAGTATTGCACTCTATTCCTGTAGTCTTGATCTACAACATTTTGATCTAGATATTGCACTATGTTCATGTCGTCTTGATCTACAACACTCTGTTCCTGCAGTCTTGATCTACAACATTTAGATCTGGATATTGCATCATGTTCCTGTAGTCTTGATCTACAACACTCTGATCTGGATATTGCACTCAGTCCCTGCAGTCTTGATATACAACACTATGTTCCTATAGTCTTGATATATTACATTCTAATATGGATATTGCACCCTGTTCCTACAATATTGATCTACAACACTTTGTTCCTGCAGTATTTATATACAACATAGCTGCAGTATTTCTTCTGACAACTCTTACTCCTTTGATATGCTCCTTGGCCTTAACTCAGATCAACCCCAACTTCTTCATTCTTCACACTATCTCTACTCTTCAATTTGATAAGATATTTATACTAGTTTTTAAAATGGTTTTGTTTCCCATAGAAAGATCAAAACTATGGTATAAGCCCATAGTATTTTTCTTGACCATGTCAAAAGACTATTTCATATTGCCTTATTACCACAATCTTGAATTGCTTTAGTTGAGTTGCTTCATGTAGTTCAACACGTAGTTACTAGAATCCCTAATTCTTATAGTTGACTTGCATCTTGTAGTTCACCATGTAATTACCAGTATCCCTAATTCATGTAGTTTAGTTACTTCCTGTAGTTCATCACGTAATTACCAGAATTTCTAATTCATGTAGTTGAGTTGTTTCCTGTATTTCACAATGTAATTACTGGAATCCCTAATTCATGTAGTTGAGTTGCTTCCTATAGTTCATCATGTAATTACCAAAATCCCTAATTTCTGTAGTTGAGTTGCTTCTTGTAGTTCACCATGTAATTTATGGAATCCCTAATTCATTTAGTTGAGTTTCTTTGAATACTTGAAGGCAGACAAATGGTAAACTTCCACTTGGAGAAAGATCCTCACAAGTCGATCTTGCTTGTCCTTCTCTTACTCCTATTGACAAACATGTTGGAGATAAATATACTAGTAGTTGGGTAAGTTGGATGTTCGTTTATGAGACGTCAGTTGTGACTGTTGAAGTCGTGAGATTAGTGTGTTTGAGTTACTTAATCAGGGGGCTGGAAACAATTGTAGTTATAAGAGCTGAGTATACCAATCCATATCCATGTCATCCATCGAGATGATCAATTCTCGCATCCTCTCTTGTTTAGCCTTAGCAGAAGTGATCTCCTTGTTCGTGTAGCAATGACATGCATTGTCGTAACACAATCTTTGGGGGGAAAGGAAACAACATATCATTTTTTCTATGCCACCTCAACTTCTAGTGGACATGTATGATCATAGAGAGTCATGAGTTCTAGAGGGTTTTGTAAATAATCCCATAATTTGAAGCCTCAAGTGACCAATTCAATGAAGCCATGGGTATGATATCTATTCTCTTGAACAACGTTGATCACTTGAGAAATTTGTTGCTAGAGGGAGGTTACTTTTGGGGTGAGATGTTGTAGTCGGTATCGAAGTTTGTGATTTTGTAATTGTAGAGCTCAAATGTGCTCAACGACCAATTTCGTTTTCTGTAGGGATGGAAAATCTGGCTGCATCGGTGTCAGAGGGGAGACCTGGGAGTAGGCCTCATTGAGAGTGGTGAAAAACTCAATGTGGTCACTAAGAATGGACGTATATTGGCCCTGAGCGTTGACATGGGTAACCACTTCAGTCACGTGTAGATCCCTTAAAGTTTGTTGATATCTTCCAGTTCCCGACGAGTGTGAGATTCCCTTTGTAAGTGGGAACGAGTGGCGTCATGACTGGAACGTTCTTTCTCATAGATGAGATGTGACTACGAGATTTCCTAGTGAATGGATTTTTGGCGTTCCCTGAGCTCAATGACCAAGGAAGTGATAAAATGTGGGATGTTAGTTGTAGGCACTTGAGACAAGTCCATCTTAGTTCTGGACGAAATAGATGGAATTACCGTGAGTGGATCGACACTGATCACTCAACGAGGATTGGATCCTAGAATCTTGAGGGGGGGATTGGATGAATGTGGAGAGTGTTGACTCAAGGGAAAGGCTAAATATTGGTCCATAAGCTGGATCTTCCTGATCATTTCATTTTGCGAGATTTGTAGTTTGGTTAATTACGCGGAAATTTCTTTCATTAATTTTTTGACCTGTTGGGGTGAATCGGGAGAACCCTCTTTGGTTGGCTTATGGGAAGAGGTGTGGCTATGTTTGTTGAAGGTAGAGTGGGGTTTGGACTGATGTGAGGGAAAAGTGGTTTCTTAGATAATTGGGGTTGACCAGGGGGGATGAGGGATTGCATTTAGACCCAGAGTCAATCATTATTTGAACTGGGATCTGAGTATTGGATCCCCATTTTTCACTTTTTTACTGTGGTAGTATCAGTATCCGCTCCACTTATGGGATGAGAAAGTTCAACGAAATTCAAATATTTTTTATTCCGGGGCTCGGGTCCTAAGTTATCTTGCTTGGAAACAATAGACTATATTTTTTCGAAGTGAGGCCAAGCTTCGGTTGGCCATGGTTCAACTCCTGCTATAATATCCCTTTCTGTAATACAGAAGGGAAGCACAAACTTTTTTTTATTTGTATCGGCATAGGGAAAGATTATAACATTATGGAAAGTACATGTAAAATGCAGGTGACACTCATACTTGGTGAAGATGTGGCGTGGGATGCAAAATTTTTCCTTGGAAGAGTTGATCAACTGGATGTTCCATTGATGGAAATCATGGGAAATTATATCCCGGGTGTTTGTATTCTTGGAGTTTTGTAATGGTAGAAACTGGGGAGCAAGAAATGAAGGTGCATTTTCCAGGTCAATTTCAAAGACAGGCGACAACTTCCATAGTACCATAGCAAGTAACATAAGGATCCAACTGTAATGAAATTATTTGGCCTCATCCCGAGCATTGAGGCATTCAGTGGTAGCCATCTGATGCCCAAGAATGTAGTGCAGGGACATGAGGATGACCCCCAAAGGGAATTCATCCTTCTAGAGAGAACTTGGGCTGCAAACCTGACTGCAGAATCATTAATTTCAGGGATGATTGTGCTGCACGTACCCCTTCGTGTGCCATATTTAGAGTATACCTCATCTAGAAATACATCCTTTTCCTTGAGATGATTTTTTGGGTCGTCTCTGGAAATGGGCATGTTGGAAACTTTATGTGTTAGCACATGAAATGTACTAAAAGTCACCCTTATTTTTATTTTTGCTTTGTCTAAGATTTGTTAGGGTCACAACTAGTCTTTGGAAACTAGGTGATAGGTCTTGGTCATTAGGGTCATTTCATAAGTTGAAAAAATAGGTTCGTTTAGGTCTTGTCCTAGCATATCTAAATGTCTTGCTGAGTCATAAATGGAGGAATGGGTGATATGGTCAAGTTAGTGTGGTCTCATGATCATCGTGGTTTTGTCATCATTAATAAAAAAGGACAAGTTAAAAAGGTCACTTCATAATGCTTTAGGTGCTAGGGGGAATGCTCTTATGTGTATTGGGTCACTCATCACTTATTTACCCGAATTTGTACATGTATTGGAAATTAACTAATCAAAACCCAATTCACTGCGGAAGTTCCTAACTTTTAGCAACAAATTTCTGTTAGCTGTCAAATCGTTGCAGAACTATCCCACTATCTTGTCAGATTGATAATGATAAACCTAACACTTGAAAGTTTGTGGTGTCCTTTCTTTCAGAGGTAGTTATCATGGTCCATCATCAAAACATGTTTGAGATCTTGCCTTGTCATCAACCATTTGAATTTTCCTCGCTGCAAAAGTCACACTCGCTACCAAAACTTTATCATTACCCAAGTCTCGTCAGTTTTCCTTCACAATGATATTTTCCACCTGGTTCTTAGTCCTATGTTCATGCCATCAACGTTTTGATTCATCAGTTTCCATTACCCATCATTTTTCTGCTCCACTGTAGTGAATTTTATTCGCTGCAGAAAACCTAAATTTACTGCAGAAACCCTGTTATCGCTGCTAAAGATCATTGATCAAGTAAATTTCCATATCCTTGTATTTTTATTCTGTAATTGAACTTTCTTTCATGTTCAATTCTTATCACTTCCTTCGTCGCAACTATGGAGCACGATAAGCAGAAGAAGAAAACAAATAAAGGTGGTGAAATTGTCAGGTTTGAATCTCAAGGGTTACAATTGATTGATTCAAACCCAGTGATCATATAATATTTTGAGAAGGTTGTATGCATCAAATTTTGTGAGAATTTGCAAGGAGGTCACATGGAGGTGAAAAAACAATTTTCTTTGAATTATGATGGGTATAAAACTAGAGTTGGACCACTGGATATTATGGGTTTGGAGAACACCATAGCTGCAACAACATTAATCCCAATGCAAGGTGGAAAATGGTTTAAGAGAATGGATTTAGAGTCATCTTATTGTAATGATTATTACAAGTCTGAGTACCCGAATGAGAATTTCTCTAAAGGGGTGCCAAGGAGCTACATGCTGGAGCACTTTGACAAGCTGCTGAGGGTGATCCAGAGGTACTTCACCTGTGAAGGAAGATTTAATATGGTTTACCAATACCATATCAGGTTACTAATGCATTTCACAGGTAAGGAAGTCTTTAACTTACCTTTTTACTTGTACAAAATCTTAGGGAAGATGGAAGATAAGGTTCAGGACAAGACTAATCAAATTGAACAAAGTCTTTTCCATTTTGGTCTAACAAAGCTTTTAGTCCTAGAAGAGCTTAAGAAAAAAAAACAGAATGGGATTCTTTTTTATCTTCCATAGGGTTTGGTCCAGAACTTCACAACACTCCTAAAACCAATAAAACTACCCCTATGTCAAGTGAAAAGATCATGCAATCAAGCTCTAATAGACCTAAGAAAACAAATAAAAAGGATAAAGAACAAATCCTTGCTACAATTGAGACCCCTGAAGCTTCAACTGAAACCATATCATGCAAATACTCCAAAGAAAAGGAGAAAGGAAAAATACCTTTAGAACATTTCACGAGGGACATTAAAACTATCACATAAATCCCTGACAGTAGACGGGTCAAGGAAAAGAGAAGAAGGCTTGAACTGATTTTTGAGGCATTAAAATTGGTAAAACCCATGAAACCTCTTACAATATCAGTTGCAAAATAAAGGGCCCCTGTGGTGGAAGAGATCACTAAGGAAGATATTCATCATGGGGTTGAAGAATTTGCAAAGGTCAAAATAACTCTAAGTAATAAAGTGAGATTCAACCCAGAAGTAGTTATGCAAGACACACCTCATAGGCATAGAACTAGATATGTAGTTAGAAGTCAAGCATACATTGAGGAGGCTAGAGTTGAGCCTCTTGTTGGTCATAGAGATGCATTAGTAGTTGAGGTTCATTCCTTCCTAGAAGAAAGTAATCTGAGGGTGAAAAGACTCAGAAATCAGTTACGAGAAGCTCAAGATCTCATCATATAGTTGAGAGAAGAAAACAAGGAGATGAAAGTGAAGATAGTTGCACACCTGGATGACTATGAGAAAGTCATTGACAATAAAAGAAACATGGTAAAAAGGTCCTTGTATCTGCACAAGCAACTAAAGAATGTATACAAACAAAAAATGGTTCTTCAAAAAGAAAACAAAGTTCTGAAGAGAAAGCTACACAGGTTGGAGGAAGAGGTTGCCCAAAGGAATTTGGACACGCTGGCACAAGATGTTTTTAACTAGTATTATACTGAGCCAAATCTCAATTTTGAAATTTTGAAACTGATAAAGAAACTAACCCATGGCATAAATTTTGATTATGGATTACTTAGTACTGGTGTTCAAAGTTTTTGCAGTCAAAGGACCTCTTACTGGTATTAAAAATGGTGAATAAAGCGTGCAACAGGTATACAAACATAATTATATTGAATTTTCACAGCAAATTCCTATTCCCTGCAAAACCGACTTATACATATATTCCACAACGAAAGCTTGTTCACTGCGGAATTGCTACGGAGGTTTTGCAGCGTGTGACAATTCATTGTAGAACCACACAGTCAACCTGAATTCGAGTTTTATGGAAGCTTCCAGTTGTCAGATGAAGTTCGAGTGGTCTTCCAAGATACAATTAGGTATGGGACAAATTCCCCTTCAATCTAGTTCCCTTAGATCATATGTGTTGTCTTTAGATGTATTTATCACTAGAGAGAAGATCGAGGAATCTAGGAAACAATTAGATATTCTTTTGTTAGTTTATATCACACACTTCTTGAGGCACAAAATCCGAGTATGACATCTATCGGCTATTTATTTTAATTGGAAAGCTATTGTAAGGGTTCAAATGATGAGTGAATAGAGGCTCATATTTCTAGTTGTCATTCTGAAGCAAAGGGATTGTGTATTAAGACTAAAGGATTCTAATGCAAGTTTATGATCAACTTTGTTTTCCAACTTGTTTCTTTCCCTCTACTTTCATGGGTGCTATTCATGAATGATTTATTTACAGTCTTGTTTTGTAGATGTGCATTAAATTGTTTATTTTATATGAATTGAGTTTTTCCATGCAATTTCTTTATATTTTTGAGTTAGGAGGATCTTATTTCATGAAACTTCTTCCGTAGATGAGTCAATTGAACTGGATGTTGAATTTTCTTATGTACTTCAGTGTTTTCCTTTATCTCTTCTGATCATTTTGTCTTGTATGCACTGATTAGAGGTTGTATTATCCCATCTTTGCTGGAGCACAATGTATTTTCATTTTACATGTTGGATTGAGTCTTGAGCTTGTGTCAGTTTGATCCAATTACATAACCTTAAAAAAAAACATCCATTTACTTTGATATTCTGATGGGTACTAGGCTTGTTCTTAAAGAAGTCTAAGAACAACACCTAGTGCTAACACTATGTATAACGACAAGGTTGATGAGATATGAATGATCGAGCCAAAGGTCTCCTCCATGCACTCTTGTAAGGAGGAAGCGAATGCATTACTAAACATTTTGGCGCCGACCAAAGTGTGGACATATTAGGAGGGAGAGGATGTCGAATTCCTTAGTGGTCATGCCTACTCCCGTGTTATGGTTTTCTTGGTGCCATCATCACGGGTAATGACCTCTGTGTATTTATCCACCTGTAACTTAGGGAACTGATGAGTGTCCCAAATGTTTTAGTCAACACACTTGAGCAAGGGTATCTTTCCGAATGGAAGGCCATCGACTGGGACACTGAAGGGTAGCACATGATCGAGAATCGGTTTTTCTTTAAGTACCTTCAACTTTGGGAGGGCCTTTTACTTGCTAGATGAATCCATACTAGAATAGATGGTACTAGTGATTGACTATTTGAGAGATATGGAGTGAACGAGATTAGAAAAGGCTTGGTTTTCAAGGGTGGTGGAGGAATGTATGCAACAGGAAGGGAAGAGGATAACGACAACGGTGAGGGAGTTGGAAGTGAGGGTAGTTGTGAATTGAAGGGGGGCATACTAACACCTGACTATTCTCACATTTGAATTTATTATCCCATTTTTTTTGTGATTTGATTAGTACTCCCCACGATCCCGGTCGTTAGGATAGACATTTTGTGCTTCGTTTCGACATATCTTTCATTAAGGCCGAGACCTACGCTAATTTTTGTAGTAACTGTCACTTTTATTTGGGATCGGAAGAAATAGTCATTTTTCCAGCGGTGTTAGTGAGCCATCAATTCCCGAATTAGCTATAGAGTATGTGTGAGTAGGACCTATCACTTCGACCGTTAATATTTCCATTATATGGCCGCCGCCTGATCTTCAAAAGCAATAATGATATAGGTGGCATAAACCATGCATGAAATTACGTGCTATAGGTGCAACACATGGCTCAAAGCACCCCGACATGAATTGATTAATGTATTAAAAGGGAAGAGCAGCCCAAGGCAAGTCACCACATACCAACATCTAGGTGTGACTGGTCAGTGTCTGTGAGGGAGGGAGGAGATTAGGTGGAGTAATCTTTGGTAGGATCCACTAACTAACCATTGCTTCAATAACGGTGCTGGAGTTGTTTGCATGCTCAATGGGATTAGGGATCAAATGTGAAGGGAACACATCATCGTGGGCTAATGAAGGTCACATGAGTTTGCCAATGTAAAAGTGGAGAATTGAGGACATGGTGTGTTTCTTGGGGAATCGACAGTGGACATTCATATAGTGGCCACGTGTATTGCACCTCTGTTTCATGATCCAACACCTTTTGCAGGAACAAGTGTATTGACAGATGTCGAAAGCTATTCAAAATCATTCTCTCATGGATGCTTCGAGAGATTCCCATTTGTGATATGATTCTCAAGGAATATCCCACCAACCTGTGGGAATCCCTATCAATATTGAGTCAAGTTTGTGAGGCCATTGATACTTAGGAATGTGTTCTGTCCATGCAATTAATATGTCCACTAGCTTTGACCCATCATATCGATAAGAGCCAAAGTATTCCACATGATCTTTCATCGAGATATGTGCGCACCTCTTTGTTGACACCTTGTAAATCTTATTCTGCCATCTATTCAGGGCATCCTTAGAATCCATGTCATAATATTTGACACTTCTCCAACTCAATTCTTCATCTACTGTGTGGTTGATGTAGTCCTCCCCATGCCCTGTGACCTTGTAAATATTTTCAAAGCCCAAGCTCCATGCATCTTCATCTACAAGCTCATTGTAGCAGTCACCCACATGTGGGTCTAGTGGTGTGACCATGTGTAGGGTGTCAGTTTCAAAGGACATCATCCTCTTCTTCAAGTTTAACATCGCATTATTGTCAAAGTCCCAGTCAATTTATAGAAATGTGGGATAGGGATGATACTCATCCATGATCTGGATGACTTAAAAATCGACATGTGTTTTCATTCCTTTGATGTTTACTTCTACTTGCTCCAACTGACCTATGGGATAGATATGGTATTGATTTTTTAACTGAAGCTAGAAGGGAAACTGAACCAACTTAGGCTTACCCATCACTTTCCAAGACTTCTTGGGTAAAATTTTCACATTAGATCCCAGGTCCAACATGACTCCATCCATGTCGTACCCACCAAGCTCTGTTGTCATCTTAAACTCTCGGGAAATGCGCTTTTGCTTGCTGACCTAGAAGACATCCCTTTATGGTAGCAGAGCTGATATGGTGGTCTCCTTTCCTTGTTCTTTCATGCAAGAAGTTAACATCTGGGTCATCCTACTTTCAATTTATGTGTCTTTAAGAAAGAACGCAAATAAATGTAAGAAGGTATTGGCTTGATCTTCAACTTATGTCATGCGACCTAGGTCACACAAGGCTTCTACATGCATTATTCTTCATAACCCTTCTGCTTAGCGCATCACATCATAGTATGTATGGGTGCTTCTTCTATCGATATTTGAGTTGTTCATTGTATTTCCTCACACACATGAGCCTCCTCCAAAGATATTTGTGTCGCACGCTGTAATTCTTCACGTGCACGAGCTTCTTCGAGCGACCAGTGCATCTTCCGCTTCACCTCTTTGTGGATCTATGCTTCCTCTAGCAACCTTTGTTTCTCTCTCTATACTTCCTCTTTGATCCATGCCTCTTCAAGAGACATATGAGTCTCACTTTGTAGCTCCTCGCGGGTTCTTTCTTCTTCAAGGGCTCTCTACACATCACATAGAAATTGATTCTGTTGAGAAACATCAAACTTTGGAGGGAGCTGGGGTGCCTTCCTGATATTTCCATAAGGTTGTTCACCCGAGCCTTCACCATGCTTTAAGTATGCCCCTATCTTCACCCCTCTATGTGTTACTACCCGAACATCTACTTCCCCGTCATTCTTCTTGTTTTTGTGCGGCTCGAGATTAACCATGTTACAAGGTCTTATTGTCCTCCCACTTCTTCAGTAAGTCAGGATAGTCCTCAGTTACATGTTCAAGACTATAACAATATGCACTGAGCACACACAGTTTAGTGGAAAATCATGATACATGACCAATCTCGTCGCAATTGAAACATGTGGGGGGTGTACCGCCTCCTCCACTATATTTGCAGTCGTGACCACACCCATATCCACCTCGAGGTCCTCCTAAAGGAGTCTCCATATTCCTTTTCTTCTAGCACACCAACAACCTGCACCCTGTCTTTCTGACCTGACTATGCACCACAAACATGCACTACTTCCTCCATGCCGATCCGTGCATTGCCACTACACAATTCATCTCCCAGTTTGATCTGCGCACTACCACCTTGCAAAAAAATGGTCTCCACTCAGCACATGACTTATGTGTTTCCCATCCTCTCTCCTTCTCAACGTATTGCCACTATGTCGAGTGCCAAATTATCTTTTGATTAATGCCTCACTGTACTGCACAACAACTTCTTTTCTTGTCAGCGCATAATCATGCAACACTTCCTTCTCTTATTCCATCGCTACACCACAAATTTGTGCCTGTGCACCACACATGTGCCCTCTCTTCTCTCTTAAGGTTGCATCATACCACAATATCCAAATGGTATGAGTTTCATCACTCAGTCCCTCACTACCACTACTATCACCACTGTTATCTTCAATGCCAAGCCTCTTTGCAAGCCTGTCCTCATTTGTGCTCCACTCTGGCACAACATCCTCTCCCACACCACTTCTTGGTGTGAGTTTCCTCTTGATCCTAGGCCCAACACCTTGATACACACCCTTGGATAACTCTTCTCTATTCCTCTGCTCAACTTTATCTCTTGACTCAACTCTTCTTACATATCTCTCGACTCGTTTTCTCCTCTTCTCTTTTGGGTCCATTCCATACCTCATCTCATCTTGACAATTTCTAGATCCTCTTTATCGGACCCATTATCTGTCTTGGATCCTCCTTATCAGATCCATTCTCTCTCTTTCATGACTTTCCCCCGTCTTTGCAACCCTCCCCCATGCCAGGGGCTTTAATCAACCATTTTGTTGGGCTCCATGCACATCATTCTTCTTTCCACAAACAACATCTTGATCCAAAGTGGAATTTCTTCTAGCATCCACTTCCTTGAAATTTCTTCGAACTTTCTTTCAGCCTCACTGAAAGAATCACTATATACTATAGAAAACTCAATAATGTATCCTTCCTTCACTCGAGCGAACCAAAAATCAATAGCTTGAGTTGACTTTTTATCTAGCACCTTCAACTTATCAAGCTTGGCTTGATCCCAAACTATTGGCTCCACTGATAATGCAACTGAGTTGACATCAAATTGTCTCTTTAACCATTCATGTAACATACATGGAAATTATGTAAAGAAGATCTCATGCATATCCGAGTAAAGATATTTGCCTTTCCATTCCTTCACGTTCACCCGCAATCCTTGCATCTCTCGTAGGGAAAACTCATCTTCTTTTGCTTCTATCTAGTCTTGAATATCCTCCTTAGAAGGATGCTAGCTCATTTTTCTTTTCCTTCATCGATCTCAACAAGACTTCAGGTCCTAACAACAAAACCATTTGTTGGGTTCATCATTTTTGGTCCACGCTTGCATGCATACCATTCTTCTTAACATTGGGGAGTTTTGGACCCAAAGTTCATCCAACATATCAATCCTTGGCTAGGGCCGAGGAAGGTATCACCCGAGATGTCGAGAGGATCATAGATACCATAAGGTCTTGTGACAGGGAAAAATGATTAAACATACAAAACATTACTACAATTGGCATCCATTTAACTAAGAGTTGATAACCTATTTAGGACTAAGAATTGAAACTATAGACACACATATCCAACTAATTTATAACAAACATAGATTAGACAAGAACTACCATATCTTTATTACTGGAAATATTTCATCACATTAAAGATATATAGTGTGCTGAACAACTGCCTATGACAACCATGGAACTTCATATCATTACTATATAAAACAATGAAAATACAACAAAATGAACCATGTGGCTTTCCTTAGCACTCAAACATATCAAAGACACAAGAATATATTCAAGACATTACAAGATTACAATAGGCTCAGAGTGAGCTCGATACTAGTAGCTAAGCTAACTCAAAACTCTTTGACTATCCAGATAGCCAACCAACCAAATAACTATCATTCTGAGCTTAGAGATCCTTTTCATATCTTCCGCTGTTGGGGAGAACCGTCTCTTTCTACTATGCTCCACTCTCTTGTATGATTCAAATGCCTCGCACTCTTTTGGCACCTGCCAGTGCTCCACGTAGACTCTCTGAATCAGGGGAAGTATTATTTGCTTGTTCAACTCATCTTTTGGCCACCCCACGTCTTCATATGATACTAACAATAATAATTTGGGGAGATCTCCCAATGATTCCTTTCTTGATTCCGTTGGGCATCTTCTTGGTTTTCGGTGCAACTGAAAAAGATTGAACCGACACACACTTGGTACTCTTTACACTTGTTGTGCTATTGACAAAACCCAGTCCAATGCACACTCTGTAGCATTCCTTGCACATTTCCTTAGATGCACACAAAACTATGGAATGATCGCACACACCTTTTTTGTGAGCGCACAAAACTGAACCCAAAACTTTGGGTGCCAACAATCTTAACTAGTCATCACATAGTCAATCATAAGCAATGCAGAGAGTTAACCATAACACATAGACACAATACACATATATTTTACATGGAAACCCATATGGGAGAAAACCAGAAATAAACTTATCTTAAATCAATCAAGAGTTACAATCTTTACAGGCTTCAACTTGTGAGGGACACCAATCCCTGTAGTAAGCACCCACTTACAATCTCTTCAAGAAAAAAATTGAAATGCACCAACCTATTGAGAAGATGAGGACACCAATCCTCACTGTAAGCACCCACTTAATGCCTACAAGCACCAACTTTCCAGGAACCAACATGTTAAGAAAATGAGGACACCAATCCTCTATGTAAGAACCCACTTACAATCTACAACCTTGAATGATTTCTTCAATTGGACATAATAAATAATATTTTTTGTGTTCTTGTAGCTACCACACAGTCATCAAAGCTACTCATTTGCACTTTGATTTCCTACAGTCTATTTTCAGTTTTTCAACACTCTGATTTCCTGTAGCCTGATCTACAACACTTTGATCTGAATACTACACTCTTCATCTACAACACTCTGATCTACATACTGCACTCTGATTTCTTACAGTCTTGATCTACAATACTCTGATATAGATATTGCACTTTGATTTGCACTATGTTCCTGCAGTCTTGATCTACAACACTATGATATGGAATTTTCACTCTATTCCTGCAGTATTGATCTACAACATTATGATATGGATATTGCACTCAGTTCTTACAGTCTCGATCTACAACATTTTGATCTAGATATTTCACTTTGTTCCTATAGTCTTTATCAACAACACCTTGTTCATAAATTCTTGATCTACAACATTATGATATAAATATTGCATTATGTTCATGCAGTCTTGATCTACAACATTACAATCTGGATATTGCACTATGTTCCTGTAGTCTTGATCTACGACACTCTATTTCTGCAATCTTGATCTACAATATTCTGATCTGGATATTGCACTTTGTTCCCACAGTGTTGATCTACAACACTCTAATCTAGATATTATACTCCATTTCGACAGTCATGATATACAACACTATGTTCCTACAGTCTCAATCTACACCATTTTGATTTGGGTATTGCACCATGTTCCTAGAATCTTGATCTACAACACTTTTTTCCTGTAGTCTTCATCTACATCATAGCTGCACTCTTTCTTCTAACAACTCTTACTCCTCTGATATGTTCCTTGGCCTTAAATTAGATTAACCCCATCTTCTTCATTCTTCACATTATCTCTACTCTTAATTTTGATAAGATATTTATACTCGTTTTTACAATGGTTTTGTTGCCCATAGAAAGATCAAAACTATGGTATAACCCCACAGTATTTTTCTTGACCATGTCAATACCTTGACCACCTCAAAAGACCCTTTCATATTTCCTTATTACCAGAATCTTGAATTCCTATAGTTGAGTTGCTTCTTGTAGTTCAACACGCAGTTACCAGGATCCCTAATTCCTATAATTGAGTTGCTTCCTATAGTTCACCACATAATTACCAGAATCCCTAATTTTTGTAGTTGAGTTTTTTCTTGTAGTTCACCACATAATCACCATAATACCTAATTCCCGTAGTTGAGTTTCTTCCTATAGTTCACCACGTAATTACCAGAATCCCTAATTCTTGTAGTTGAGTTGCTTGCTATAGTTCACCATGTAATTACTAGAATCCCTAATTCCTATAGTTGAGTTTCTTTAAATACTTGAAGGAAGATGAATGGTAAACTTCCACTTGGAGCAAGATCCTCACATGTTATTAGTTAAGCTTGCTTGTCCTTCTCTTACTCCTATTGACAAACATGTTGGAGACAAACATACCGATAGCTATACCATTTCAGTATCTCTTTTGACCTCAATAACACCTCATCAATATTTCCATATCAGTAGTCACTTTGACATCAATGAAACATCATATTCACACCCATAGCCACTTTAACATCAATGACAACATTTTCTCAATATTCCCCACCTTTGTCATCATTGGCAACCTATTAAAACCAAAAATTTTTACTGGGATGTTCACTTGTCAGAAATACTTTTGTACTCTACTGCTAAGTTCCTCTCCTTGTCGTTGTACTACTAAACCATCATGGTTTTGCTGTTACTCTCTCTTTGATACCAATGATAAAAGGGACACTCTTCTTGACTGAGTACACCTTTTGAGAATAGGGGATTCTCCCCCTTTGACTATGTTATCTTTGCTTTCTTTCTAAATTGGCTCCCCCTATCTTTATGCTTCATCTTATTTTGCATAGTTTCTTTTGTTGTGTTTCTCCCCCTTAGACCGTGCTTTCTCTTCTAGTTTTATGAAGTAACTCCCTTTGTGAATGTACACTCCTTCCTTGTTGTAACTTTTTATCCTTCTTTGATTTATGGTCAGTCTTCTCCTTTAATTGTGTTTCTTCATGAAACTTTCATCAAACATCTTGTTCTTTATTCCTTGTCTTTTGCATTTCATTTGTAAAGACAAAATTCATCAACCTATCATGATAATAGGAACTCCATCGTACTTATTCTTCATCAATGATATGATCAAGAGCTTTCCTTATTGCATTACTCTCAATCGTGAAGTAATAGAAATTTCAAAAGCGTCATCATGGCTAAGGATAACAACTTTCAACATTTTCTCATCTTGGATACCAACTCCGCCTTACATCCTTTTCAAAGAGAATGAATTTCTTAAAAATAATCTTATCTACAACCCATGTATGTTGCATTATATTTCACTTTGTAAGTGATGGCATCTCCAAGTTGACTTCCCGTTCTTCAATTATTCCATGAAATTTAACTATTGACTTACTTAAAGATATTTTCCACATAATACCTGTTTTAGCCATACTGTGCAGTCTTTCAATGATCATCAAGGTCACCATCACTTGGAAGATATTTTTCCTCTTCTTACAAGGCTTGTAATGTATCAATTATATTGACCATATCTTCATATTCGGCTGACATTGAAGATTTAAGAGGGGTGTTGTCACGCCTGATAGGTTTTGTTGCCATAATTCTGTCCCAAATGTTGCCACATGCCTAATGTATTGCTTGTTTAAATATGCCTTAAAATGTTTACCAAAACGTACTGTTCTCCATGATAAATATTGTCACCATAATGCTAGAAAAATGCTCTTTCACACGACTATCAATTGCTGGAAATGACCATTTTTGTTGAAGGTAACATTTTTGTTGGTGAACCTTTCCATAACTGTAGTAATAACCTTCAATATATAGTTCTTTATACTGTTGTAACATGCAACCATTTTCTAGTTGAGAAGGAAAAAAATTGCTACTGTAAACTACTCAATATTGCCCACAAAACTATCATTAAACCCAACAAACAAAGAATTATCTTAGCCTTATTTACTGCAACTTTCATCATACCTTATAATTCCACCTCAGTTTCGAGGTCTTCCTCATTTTACAGATTTAATAATCAATTGTTAGAATAGAGA
>ML809529.1:0-20069 GCA_009831015.1 Picea engelmannii | reverse complement strand
ATACACTGGTACTTGGCTTCACAAGAAGCAAAGAGGACCATTGTGTGTATTTTAAATTAATTGGTGATCATTTGATTTTTTTGGTCTTGTATGTGGATGACATGTTGATGATAGGAAACAACAAGGAGATTATATAGGATGTGCAAAACTCAGTTGTCCTCTAAATTTGACATGAAGGATCTCGGTGCTGTAAATTTTATTTTGGGCATGGAAATTAAAAGAGATCGAAAAAATAGGAAAATCTGGTTAAATCAGAGAAAATACGCCGAGACAATATTGCAGAGGTTTAATATGCAGGAATGTAAACCGATCAAGGTCCCTATTCCAGTTGGTGTAAAGTTATCTGTGGATCAATGTCCCAAGACATAGGAAGAGGAGGAGGACATGTCTCGTGTTCCATATGCGAGTGCAATGGGTAGTTTGATGTATGTAATGGTCTGTACTAGACTGAACATTGCACATGCAGTGGGAGTTTTGAGAAGGTATATGCCAAAACCAGGGAAGGAGCATTGGACAAAAATACAAAGGGTTTTCAGGTATTTGCATGGCACTGCTAGCTATGGATTGTGCTACCAAGGAAGAATAGGATTGGACAGAGTGTTGGCATACATAACTTTGTGGATGCAGACTGGGATGGAGATCTGGATCGTAGGAGATCTACAAGTGGGTATGTGTTTAACCTGTTTGGAGGAGCAATCCATTGGATGAGAAAAAGGAATGATGTAGTGGCACTTTCAACTACATAAGCTGAATAAATGGAAGCCACTCATACAATTAAGGAAGCAATATGGTTACAAAGGTCGTGTTCAGGTATTGGGTTGGTACAACAAGATGTAAGGATAGATTATGACAGTCATAGTGCAATTTTTCTAGCGAAGAACCCAACTTATCATTCAAATTTCAAAGCATTCTTCATATTCAATATCACTTTGGGAGAGACATGGTTGAAGAAAAGAAAGTGTTGTTGATGAAGGTGGACACTTTGAAGAATGTTTCAGATTCATAAAAAAAATCCGTGAGCACTGAGATATCTTGGTGTAAAGGATCTATGGGCATTGCTGCCCTGGATTATTGACTATGTAACCCAGCAACCCCCTGTAAGAAAAGAAAACAACAAATGGAAGAATGTTGGGTATGTGTTATATTCTTTGCACGAAAAATGATAGTGGTTGCTACATTGCGCTCAACACATGGGGGGGGGGGGGTTCCCCGAGATTTTTTTTCCTTGGGAAATGTGTCACATTTTTTTGCCTCATTTTTTGTGTCACCTCGATTTTCGTGTCCATTGTTGGGTGGTTTTTCATCATGTGGTTTTTGCCAATGGTTTCTATTTCATATTAAGGAATTAGGGTTGTTGACTAATCCAGGTCATTGGGTTAGGGTTTTGGATGCCGCTGGCTCCTATATGTATATTGTATTGTGGACAATGTAACACAATGAATGAATAAAGAATATGTTGGTTTTCCCGGTTTGGGTTTCCAGGGGAAAAATATTTGTGTAATGTGTGTATTTTCCATTGTATATTTTCTATTCTTTTACTGAAAATATGTTTGCAGTAAATAATTGTACAAGGTAAAAATCTACAATAAGTATGGATGTGGATGGTACGATGACTCTTCAAGGAATTACCTAGTAGAAACTCTTTTCCCGAGGGTGACCAAATTGCTAGGACACAATGATAACCATTAAGGTGAAATTAGGAAAAAGCTATAATTTCCAAGCAAACATTTTACAATCAAGAAATGATTCTTTGCAACATGTTCAAATGCTTCAAATATTGAAGTGACACTTACCATGACACCATACTTGTTACCTCATGAAGCAAGACCCAATGTCTTCTGGGACCAAGCTGATGTAGTGGATGTTGCTTTGTTCCTGGTGTTGAGTAGTGATCGAAAAGAATAGGAGATACCCTATGGGATCTACTGTTCAATTTGACTCTCAACACTCCATGTTTTCTACTTGTGGGCCTTGAGACATGATCTCCTTAGTTACCCCTAGACTAGGGGGTAACAATTCCATTGCGGGAGACCAAGCTATACCTCACCCCGCAAATAACCAAGTCTCGCAGATACACAAACCCGCAACACTCAAAAGGACCTTTCATATTTCCACATCACCCATAATATACCTAGACCTTTTACATACTTAACCAATTTCCCAAATTCGGATGCGGGTTTCTCCCTTTGATTCTATTTACCTTTTCCCAAGACCCGCAACCCCACATCCCACATTTTCGCATTCTCCACAATGAATTACATATTTCCGCAACACACAAAGTCAAACTTTTAGTATTTAACATATTTCATCAATGTGGATGCAAGAGTCACTTGTATCTCTACTTGCGTTCCCCATAGCCTGCAATCCATTTAACTCATATATGATAACATATTTAGGACTAGGAACTTAAACTATACACACACATATCCAACTCATTTATAATATACATAGATTAGATCAAAACTTCCATGTCTTATTACTACAAATACTCCATCACATCAGAAATATACAATGCGTTGAATAATTGCCTATGACAACCATGGAACTTCATACCATTACTATATAAAACAATGGAAATACAACATAATGCACCATGCACCGTGCCTTAGCACTCAAACATATCAAAGACAGATGAATATATTCAAGACATCACAATATTACAACATGCTCAAAGTGAGATCGGTATTGGCAGCTAAGATAACTGAAAAAACTTTGACTAGCTAGATAAACAACCAACCAACTATCATTCTGAGCTTAGAGATCCTTTTTATGTCTTCCGCTACTGGGGAGTGTTGTCTCTTTCTTATCTGCTCCACTCACTTGTTTGATCCAACTGCCTCACACGGTTCTTGTGTCTGTCGACGCTCCATGTAGACTCTTTGAATTATGGGTAATATTAACTGCTTGGCCAAATCATCTTCTGGCGTCCCCACATCATCGTATGCTATTGGCAATAAACATTCAGGGATATTTCCCGATGATTCCTTTATTGATTTTGGTGGGCATCTTCTTTGTTTTTGGCGCAACTGACAAAAATCAGATCGACGCACACTTGGTACTCTCTATGCTTGCCATGCTATTGACAAAACCTAATCTGATGCACACTCTATGACATTCCTCAAGCATTTACTTAGGTGCACGTACAACTATGGAATGAGCTCACACAACATATTAACAACACAACTATGGAATGAGCGTGCAAAAATGAACCCAAAACTTTGGGTGCCAACTATCTTAACTATTCATCACATAGTCAATCATAAGCAATGTAGAGAGTTAACCATAACACATAGACACATTACATAGTTATTTTATGTGGAAACCCAAATGGGAGAAAACCCAAAATCAACTTCTCTTATATCAATCAAGAGTTACATTCTTTACATGATTCAACCTATGAGGGACACCAATCCCTATAGTAAGAACCCACTTACAATCTCTTCAAGCACCAACTTGACAAGCACCAACCTGTTGAGAAGATGAGGGCACCAATCTTCACTATAAGCACCAACTTGCCAGGCACCAACCTATTAAGAAAATGAGGACACCAATTCTCTCTCTAAGAACTCACTTACAATCTACAATATAGAATGATTTCTTCCATTGGAAATAATAAACAATATTTTTTTTGTTCCTACAACTGCCACACATTCATCAAAGCTACTCATTTGCACTTTGATTTCCTGTAGTCTATTTTTTAGTTTTTCAACACTTTGATTTCTTGCCGTCTGATCTACAACAATTTGATCTAAATACTACACTCTAATTTTCTGGAGTCTTCATCTACAACACTCTGATCTACATATTGCACTTTGATTTCCTACAGTCTTGATATATAACACTCTGATATGGATATTGCACTATGATTTGAACTATGTTCCTTCAGTCTTGATCTACAACACTCTGATATGGAAATTTCATTTTTTTCTTGCAGTCTTGATCTATAACATTATGATATGGATATTTCACTATGTTTCTGCAGTCTTGATCTACAACATTCTGATATGGATATTGCACTTTGATCCCGCAGTTTTGATATACAACACTTTGTTCCTTCAATCTTGATCTACAACATTCTGATCTAGTATTGCACTCTATTCCTGTAGTCTTGATCTACAACATTTTGATCTAGATATTGCACTATGTTCATGTCGTCTTGATCTACAACACTCTGTTCCTGCAGTCTTGATCTACAACATTTAGATCTGGATATTGCATCATGTTCCTGTAGTCTTGATCTACAACACTCTGATCTGGATATTGCACTCAGTCCCTGCAGTCTTGATATACAACACTATGTTCCTATAGTCTTGATATATTACATTCTAATATGGATATTGCACCCTGTTCCTACAATATTGATCTACAACACTTTGTTCCTGCAGTATTTATATACAACATAGCTGCAGTATTTCTTCTGACAACTCTTACTCCTTTGATATGCTCCTTGGCCTTAACTCAGATCAACCCCAACTTCTTCATTCTTCACACTATCTCTACTCTTCAATTTGATAAGATATTTATACTAGTTTTTAAAATGGTTTTGTTTCCCATAGAAAGATCAAAACTATGGTATAAGCCCATAGTATTTTTCTTGACCATGTCAAAAGACTATTTCATATTGCCTTATTACCACAATCTTGAATTGCTTTAGTTGAGTTGCTTCATGTAGTTCAACACGTAGTTACTAGAATCCCTAATTCTTATAGTTGACTTGCATCTTGTAGTTCACCATGTAATTACCAGTATCCCTAATTCATGTAGTTTAGTTACTTCCTGTAGTTCATCACGTAATTACCAGAATTTCTAATTCATGTAGTTGAGTTGTTTCCTGTATTTCACAATGTAATTACTGGAATCCCTAATTCATGTAGTTGAGTTGCTTCCTATAGTTCATCATGTAATTACCAAAATCCCTAATTTCTGTAGTTGAGTTGCTTCTTGTAGTTCACCATGTAATTTATGGAATCCCTAATTCATTTAGTTGAGTTTCTTTGAATACTTGAAGGCAGACAAATGGTAAACTTCCACTTGGAGAAAGATCCTCACAAGTCGATCTTGCTTGTCCTTCTCTTACTCCTATTGACAAACATGTTGGAGATAAATATACTAGTAGTTGGGTAAGTTGGATGTTCGTTTATGAGACGTCAGTTGTGACTGTTGAAGTCGTGAGATTAGTGTGTTTGAGTTACTTAATCAGGGGGCTGGAAACAATTGTAGTTATAAGAGCTGAGTATACCAATCCATATCCATGTCATCCATCGAGATGATCAATTCTCGCATCCTCTCTTGTTTAGCCTTAGCAGAAGTGATCTCCTTGTTCGTGTAGCAATGACATGCATTGTCGTAACACAATCTTTGGGGGGAAAGGAAACAACATATCATTTTTTCTATGCCACCTCAACTTCTAGTGGACATGTATGATCATAGAGAGTCATGAGTTCTAGAGGGTTTTGTAAATAATCCCATAATTTGAAGCCTCAAGTGACCAATTCAATGAAGCCATGGGTATGATATCTATTCTCTTGAACAACGTTGATCACTTGAGAAATTTGTTGCTAGAGGGAGGTTACTTTTGGGGTGAGATGTTGTAGTCGGTATCGAAGTTTGTGATTTTGTAATTGTAGAGCTCAAATGTGCTCAACGACCAATTTCGTTTTCTGTAGGGATGGAAAATCTGGCTGCATCGGTGTCAGAGGGGAGACCTGGGAGTAGGCCTCATTGAGAGTGGTGAAAAACTCAATGTGGTCACTAAGAATGGACGTATATTGGCCCTGAGCGTTGACATGGGTAACCACTTCAGTCACGTGTAGATCCCTTAAAGTTTGTTGATATCTTCCAGTTCCCGACGAGTGTGAGATTCCCTTTGTAAGTGGGAACGAGTGGCGTCATGACTGGAACGTTCTTTCTCATAGATGAGATGTGACTACGAGATTTCCTAGTGAATGGATTTTTGGCGTTCCCTGAGCTCAATGACCAAGGAAGTGATAAAATGTGGGATGTTAGTTGTAGGCACTTGAGACAAGTCCATCTTAGTTCTGGACGAAATAGATGGAATTACCGTGAGTGGATCGACACTGATCACTCAACGAGGATTGGATCCTAGAATCTTGAGGGGGGGATTGGATGAATGTGGAGAGTGTTGACTCAAGGGAAAGGCTAAATATTGGTCCATAAGCTGGATCTTCCTGATCATTTCATTTTGCGAGATTTGTAGTTTGGTTAATTACGCGGAAATTTCTTTCATTAATTTTTTGACCTGTTGGGGTGAATCGGGAGAACCCTCTTTGGTTGGCTTATGGGAAGAGGTGTGGCTATGTTTGTTGAAGGTAGAGTGGGGTTTGGACTGATGTGAGGGAAAAGTGGTTTCTTAGATAATTGGGGTTGACCAGGGGGGATGAGGGATTGCATTTAGACCCAGAGTCAATCATTATTTGAACTGGGATCTGAGTATTGGATCCCCATTTTTCACTTTTTTACTGTGGTAGTATCAGTATCCGCTCCACTTATGGGATGAGAAAGTTCAACGAAATTCAAATATTTTTTATTCCGGGGCTCGGGTCCTAAGTTATCTTGCTTGGAAACAATAGACTATATTTTTTCGAAGTGAGGCCAAGCTTCGGTTGGCCATGGTTCAACTCCTGCTATAATATCCCTTTCTGTAATACAGAAGGGAAGCACAAACTTTTTTTTATTTGTATCGGCATAGGGAAAGATTATAACATTATGGAAAGTACATGTAAAATGCAGGTGACACTCATACTTGGTGAAGATGTGGCGTGGGATGCAAAATTTTTCCTTGGAAGAGTTGATCAACTGGATGTTCCATTGATGGAAATCATGGGAAATTATATCCCGGGTGTTTGTATTCTTGGAGTTTTGTAATGGTAGAAACTGGGGAGCAAGAAATGAAGGTGCATTTTCCAGGTCAATTTCAAAGACAGGCGACAACTTCCATAGTACCATAGCAAGTAACATAAGGATCCAACTGTAATGAAATTATTTGGCCTCATCCCGAGCATTGAGGCATTCAGTGGTAGCCATCTGATGCCCAAGAATGTAGTGCAGGGACATGAGGATGACCCCCAAAGGGAATTCATCCTTCTAGAGAGAACTTGGGCTGCAAACCTGACTGCAGAATCATTAATTTCAGGGATGATTGTGCTGCACGTACCCCTTCGTGTGCCATATTTAGAGTATACCTCATCTAGAAATACATCCTTTTCCTTGAGATGATTTTTTGGGTCGTCTCTGGAAATGGGCATGTTGGAAACTTTATGTGTTAGCACATGAAATGTACTAAAAGTCACCCTTATTTTTATTTTTGCTTTGTCTAAGATTTGTTAGGGTCACAACTAGTCTTTGGAAACTAGGTGATAGGTCTTGGTCATTAGGGTCATTTCATAAGTTGAAAAAATAGGTTCGTTTAGGTCTTGTCCTAGCATATCTAAATGTCTTGCTGAGTCATAAATGGAGGAATGGGTGATATGGTCAAGTTAGTGTGGTCTCATGATCATCGTGGTTTTGTCATCATTAATAAAAAAGGACAAGTTAAAAAGGTCACTTCATAATGCTTTAGGTGCTAGGGGGAATGCTCTTATGTGTATTGGGTCACTCATCACTTATTTACCCGAATTTGTACATGTATTGGAAATTAACTAATCAAAACCCAATTCACTGCGGAAGTTCCTAACTTTTAGCAACAAATTTCTGTTAGCTGTCAAATCGTTGCAGAACTATCCCACTATCTTGTCAGATTGATAATGATAAACCTAACACTTGAAAGTTTGTGGTGTCCTTTCTTTCAGAGGTAGTTATCATGGTCCATCATCAAAACATGTTTGAGATCTTGCCTTGTCATCAACCATTTGAATTTTCCTCGCTGCAAAAGTCACACTCGCTACCAAAACTTTATCATTACCCAAGTCTCGTCAGTTTTCCTTCACAATGATATTTTCCACCTGGTTCTTAGTCCTATGTTCATGCCATCAACGTTTTGATTCATCAGTTTCCATTACCCATCATTTTTCTGCTCCACTGTAGTGAATTTTATTCGCTGCAGAAAACCTAAATTTACTGCAGAAACCCTGTTATCGCTGCTAAAGATCATTGATCAAGTAAATTTCCATATCCTTGTATTTTTATTCTGTAATTGAACTTTCTTTCATGTTCAATTCTTATCACTTCCTTCGTCGCAACTATGGAGCACGATAAGCAGAAGAAGAAAACAAATAAAGGTGGTGAAATTGTCAGGTTTGAATCTCAAGGGTTACAATTGATTGATTCAAACCCAGTGATCATATAATATTTTGAGAAGGTTGTATGCATCAAATTTTGTGAGAATTTGCAAGGAGGTCACATGGAGGTGAAAAAACAATTTTCTTTGAATTATGATGGGTATAAAACTAGAGTTGGACCACTGGATATTATGGGTTTGGAGAACACCATAGCTGCAACAACATTAATCCCAATGCAAGGTGGAAAATGGTTTAAGAGAATGGATTTAGAGTCATCTTATTGTAATGATTATTACAAGTCTGAGTACCCGAATGAGAATTTCTCTAAAGGGGTGCCAAGGAGCTACATGCTGGAGCACTTTGACAAGCTGCTGAGGGTGATCCAGAGGTACTTCACCTGTGAAGGAAGATTTAATATGGTTTACCAATACCATATCAGGTTACTAATGCATTTCACAGGTAAGGAAGTCTTTAACTTACCTTTTTACTTGTACAAAATCTTAGGGAAGATGGAAGATAAGGTTCAGGACAAGACTAATCAAATTGAACAAAGTCTTTTCCATTTTGGTCTAACAAAGCTTTTAGTCCTAGAAGAGCTTAAGAAAAAAAAACAGAATGGGATTCTTTTTTATCTTCCATAGGGTTTGGTCCAGAACTTCACAACACTCCTAAAACCAATAAAACTACCCCTATGTCAAGTGAAAAGATCATGCAATCAAGCTCTAATAGACCTAAGAAAACAAATAAAAAGGATAAAGAACAAATCCTTGCTACAATTGAGACCCCTGAAGCTTCAACTGAAACCATATCATGCAAATACTCCAAAGAAAAGGAGAAAGGAAAAATACCTTTAGAACATTTCACGAGGGACATTAAAACTATCACATAAATCCCTGACAGTAGACGGGTCAAGGAAAAGAGAAGAAGGCTTGAACTGATTTTTGAGGCATTAAAATTGGTAAAACCCATGAAACCTCTTACAATATCAGTTGCAAAATAAAGGGCCCCTGTGGTGGAAGAGATCACTAAGGAAGATATTCATCATGGGGTTGAAGAATTTGCAAAGGTCAAAATAACTCTAAGTAATAAAGTGAGATTCAACCCAGAAGTAGTTATGCAAGACACACCTCATAGGCATAGAACTAGATATGTAGTTAGAAGTCAAGCATACATTGAGGAGGCTAGAGTTGAGCCTCTTGTTGGTCATAGAGATGCATTAGTAGTTGAGGTTCATTCCTTCCTAGAAGAAAGTAATCTGAGGGTGAAAAGACTCAGAAATCAGTTACGAGAAGCTCAAGATCTCATCATATAGTTGAGAGAAGAAAACAAGGAGATGAAAGTGAAGATAGTTGCACACCTGGATGACTATGAGAAAGTCATTGACAATAAAAGAAACATGGTAAAAAGGTCCTTGTATCTGCACAAGCAACTAAAGAATGTATACAAACAAAAAATGGTTCTTCAAAAAGAAAACAAAGTTCTGAAGAGAAAGCTACACAGGTTGGAGGAAGAGGTTGCCCAAAGGAATTTGGACACGCTGGCACAAGATGTTTTTAACTAGTATTATACTGAGCCAAATCTCAATTTTGAAATTTTGAAACTGATAAAGAAACTAACCCATGGCATAAATTTTGATTATGGATTACTTAGTACTGGTGTTCAAAGTTTTTGCAGTCAAAGGACCTCTTACTGGTATTAAAAATGGTGAATAAAGCGTGCAACAGGTATACAAACATAATTATATTGAATTTTCACAGCAAATTCCTATTCCCTGCAAAACCGACTTATACATATATTCCACAACGAAAGCTTGTTCACTGCGGAATTGCTACGGAGGTTTTGCAGCGTGTGACAATTCATTGTAGAACCACACAGTCAACCTGAATTCGAGTTTTATGGAAGCTTCCAGTTGTCAGATGAAGTTCGAGTGGTCTTCCAAGATACAATTAGGTATGGGACAAATTCCCCTTCAATCTAGTTCCCTTAGATCATATGTGTTGTCTTTAGATGTATTTATCACTAGAGAGAAGATCGAGGAATCTAGGAAACAATTAGATATTCTTTTGTTAGTTTATATCACACACTTCTTGAGGCACAAAATCCGAGTATGACATCTATCGGCTATTTATTTTAATTGGAAAGCTATTGTAAGGGTTCAAATGATGAGTGAATAGAGGCTCATATTTCTAGTTGTCATTCTGAAGCAAAGGGATTGTGTATTAAGACTAAAGGATTCTAATGCAAGTTTATGATCAACTTTGTTTTCCAACTTGTTTCTTTCCCTCTACTTTCATGGGTGCTATTCATGAATGATTTATTTACAGTCTTGTTTTGTAGATGTGCATTAAATTGTTTATTTTATATGAATTGAGTTTTTCCATGCAATTTCTTTATATTTTTGAGTTAGGAGGATCTTATTTCATGAAACTTCTTCCGTAGATGAGTCAATTGAACTGGATGTTGAATTTTCTTATGTACTTCAGTGTTTTCCTTTATCTCTTCTGATCATTTTGTCTTGTATGCACTGATTAGAGGTTGTATTATCCCATCTTTGCTGGAGCACAATGTATTTTCATTTTACATGTTGGATTGAGTCTTGAGCTTGTGTCAGTTTGATCCAATTACATAACCTTAAAAAAAAACATCCATTTACTTTGATATTCTGATGGGTACTAGGCTTGTTCTTAAAGAAGTCTAAGAACAACACCTAGTGCTAACACTATGTATAACGACAAGGTTGATGAGATATGAATGATCGAGCCAAAGGTCTCCTCCATGCACTCTTGTAAGGAGGAAGCGAATGCATTACTAAACATTTTGGCGCCGACCAAAGTGTGGACATATTAGGAGGGAGAGGATGTCGAATTCCTTAGTGGTCATGCCTACTCCCGTGTTATGGTTTTCTTGGTGCCATCATCACGGGTAATGACCTCTGTGTATTTATCCACCTGTAACTTAGGGAACTGATGAGTGTCCCAAATGTTTTAGTCAACACACTTGAGCAAGGGTATCTTTCCGAATGGAAGGCCATCGACTGGGACACTGAAGGGTAGCACATGATCGAGAATCGGTTTTTCTTTAAGTACCTTCAACTTTGGGAGGGCCTTTTACTTGCTAGATGAATCCATACTAGAATAGATGGTACTAGTGATTGACTATTTGAGAGATATGGAGTGAACGAGATTAGAAAAGGCTTGGTTTTCAAGGGTGGTGGAGGAATGTATGCAACAGGAAGGGAAGAGGATAACGACAACGGTGAGGGAGTTGGAAGTGAGGGTAGTTGTGAATTGAAGGGGGGCATACTAACACCTGACTATTCTCACATTTGAATTTATTATCCCATTTTTTTTGTGATTTGATTAGTACTCCCCACGATCCCGGTCGTTAGGATAGACATTTTGTGCTTCGTTTCGACATATCTTTCATTAAGGCCGAGACCTACGCTAATTTTTGTAGTAACTGTCACTTTTATTTGGGATCGGAAGAAATAGTCATTTTTCCAGCGGTGTTAGTGAGCCATCAATTCCCGAATTAGCTATAGAGTATGTGTGAGTAGGACCTATCACTTCGACCGTTAATATTTCCATTATATGGCCGCCGCCTGATCTTCAAAAGCAATAATGATATAGGTGGCATAAACCATGCATGAAATTACGTGCTATAGGTGCAACACATGGCTCAAAGCACCCCGACATGAATTGATTAATGTATTAAAAGGGAAGAGCAGCCCAAGGCAAGTCACCACATACCAACATCTAGGTGTGACTGGTCAGTGTCTGTGAGGGAGGGAGGAGATTAGGTGGAGTAATCTTTGGTAGGATCCACTAACTAACCATTGCTTCAATAACGGTGCTGGAGTTGTTTGCATGCTCAATGGGATTAGGGATCAAATGTGAAGGGAACACATCATCGTGGGCTAATGAAGGTCACATGAGTTTGCCAATGTAAAAGTGGAGAATTGAGGACATGGTGTGTTTCTTGGGGAATCGACAGTGGACATTCATATAGTGGCCACGTGTATTGCACCTCTGTTTCATGATCCAACACCTTTTGCAGGAACAAGTGTATTGACAGATGTCGAAAGCTATTCAAAATCATTCTCTCATGGATGCTTCGAGAGATTCCCATTTGTGATATGATTCTCAAGGAATATCCCACCAACCTGTGGGAATCCCTATCAATATTGAGTCAAGTTTGTGAGGCCATTGATACTTAGGAATGTGTTCTGTCCATGCAATTAATATGTCCACTAGCTTTGACCCATCATATCGATAAGAGCCAAAGTATTCCACATGATCTTTCATCGAGATATGTGCGCACCTCTTTGTTGACACCTTGTAAATCTTATTCTGCCATCTATTCAGGGCATCCTTAGAATCCATGTCATAATATTTGACACTTCTCCAACTCAATTCTTCATCTACTGTGTGGTTGATGTAGTCCTCCCCATGCCCTGTGACCTTGTAAATATTTTCAAAGCCCAAGCTCCATGCATCTTCATCTACAAGCTCATTGTAGCAGTCACCCACATGTGGGTCTAGTGGTGTGACCATGTGTAGGGTGTCAGTTTCAAAGGACATCATCCTCTTCTTCAAGTTTAACATCGCATTATTGTCAAAGTCCCAGTCAATTTATAGAAATGTGGGATAGGGATGATACTCATCCATGATCTGGATGACTTAAAAATCGACATGTGTTTTCATTCCTTTGATGTTTACTTCTACTTGCTCCAACTGACCTATGGGATAGATATGGTATTGATTTTTTAACTGAAGCTAGAAGGGAAACTGAACCAACTTAGGCTTACCCATCACTTTCCAAGACTTCTTGGGTAAAATTTTCACATTAGATCCCAGGTCCAACATGACTCCATCCATGTCGTACCCACCAAGCTCTGTTGTCATCTTAAACTCTCGGGAAATGCGCTTTTGCTTGCTGACCTAGAAGACATCCCTTTATGGTAGCAGAGCTGATATGGTGGTCTCCTTTCCTTGTTCTTTCATGCAAGAAGTTAACATCTGGGTCATCCTACTTTCAATTTATGTGTCTTTAAGAAAGAACGCAAATAAATGTAAGAAGGTATTGGCTTGATCTTCAACTTATGTCATGCGACCTAGGTCACACAAGGCTTCTACATGCATTATTCTTCATAACCCTTCTGCTTAGCGCATCACATCATAGTATGTATGGGTGCTTCTTCTATCGATATTTGAGTTGTTCATTGTATTTCCTCACACACATGAGCCTCCTCCAAAGATATTTGTGTCGCACGCTGTAATTCTTCACGTGCACGAGCTTCTTCGAGCGACCAGTGCATCTTCCGCTTCACCTCTTTGTGGATCTATGCTTCCTCTAGCAACCTTTGTTTCTCTCTCTATACTTCCTCTTTGATCCATGCCTCTTCAAGAGACATATGAGTCTCACTTTGTAGCTCCTCGCGGGTTCTTTCTTCTTCAAGGGCTCTCTACACATCACATAGAAATTGATTCTGTTGAGAAACATCAAACTTTGGAGGGAGCTGGGGTGCCTTCCTGATATTTCCATAAGGTTGTTCACCCGAGCCTTCACCATGCTTTAAGTATGCCCCTATCTTCACCCCTCTATGTGTTACTACCCGAACATCTACTTCCCCGTCATTCTTCTTGTTTTTGTGCGGCTCGAGATTAACCATGTTACAAGGTCTTATTGTCCTCCCACTTCTTCAGTAAGTCAGGATAGTCCTCAGTTACATGTTCAAGACTATAACAATATGCACTGAGCACACACAGTTTAGTGGAAAATCATGATACATGACCAATCTCGTCGCAATTGAAACATGTGGGGGGTGTACCGCCTCCTCCACTATATTTGCAGTCGTGACCACACCCATATCCACCTCGAGGTCCTCCTAAAGGAGTCTCCATATTCCTTTTCTTCTAGCACACCAACAACCTGCACCCTGTCTTTCTGACCTGACTATGCACCACAAACATGCACTACTTCCTCCATGCCGATCCGTGCATTGCCACTACACAATTCATCTCCCAGTTTGATCTGCGCACTACCACCTTGCAAAAAAATGGTCTCCACTCAGCACATGACTTATGTGTTTCCCATCCTCTCTCCTTCTCAACGTATTGCCACTATGTCGAGTGCCAAATTATCTTTTGATTAATGCCTCACTGTACTGCACAACAACTTCTTTTCTTGTCAGCGCATAATCATGCAACACTTCCTTCTCTTATTCCATCGCTACACCACAAATTTGTGCCTGTGCACCACACATGTGCCCTCTCTTCTCTCTTAAGGTTGCATCATACCACAATATCCAAATGGTATGAGTTTCATCACTCAGTCCCTCACTACCACTACTATCACCACTGTTATCTTCAATGCCAAGCCTCTTTGCAAGCCTGTCCTCATTTGTGCTCCACTCTGGCACAACATCCTCTCCCACACCACTTCTTGGTGTGAGTTTCCTCTTGATCCTAGGCCCAACACCTTGATACACACCCTTGGATAACTCTTCTCTATTCCTCTGCTCAACTTTATCTCTTGACTCAACTCTTCTTACATATCTCTCGACTCGTTTTCTCCTCTTCTCTTTTGGGTCCATTCCATACCTCATCTCATCTTGACAATTTCTAGATCCTCTTTATCGGACCCATTATCTGTCTTGGATCCTCCTTATCAGATCCATTCTCTCTCTTTCATGACTTTCCCCCGTCTTTGCAACCCTCCCCCATGCCAGGGGCTTTAATCAACCATTTTGTTGGGCTCCATGCACATCATTCTTCTTTCCACAAACAACATCTTGATCCAAAGTGGAATTTCTTCTAGCATCCACTTCCTTGAAATTTCTTCGAACTTTCTTTCAGCCTCACTGAAAGAATCACTATATACTATAGAAAACTCAATAATGTATCCTTCCTTCACTCGAGCGAACCAAAAATCAATAGCTTGAGTTGACTTTTTATCTAGCACCTTCAACTTATCAAGCTTGGCTTGATCCCAAACTATTGGCTCCACTGATAATGCAACTGAGTTGACATCAAATTGTCTCTTTAACCATTCATGTAACATACATGGAAATTATGTAAAGAAGATCTCATGCATATCCGAGTAAAGATATTTGCCTTTCCATTCCTTCACGTTCACCCGCAATCCTTGCATCTCTCGTAGGGAAAACTCATCTTCTTTTGCTTCTATCTAGTCTTGAATATCCTCCTTAGAAGGATGCTAGCTCATTTTTCTTTTCCTTCATCGATCTCAACAAGACTTCAGGTCCTAACAACAAAACCATTTGTTGGGTTCATCATTTTTGGTCCACGCTTGCATGCATACCATTCTTCTTAACATTGGGGAGTTTTGGACCCAAAGTTCATCCAACATATCAATCCTTGGCTAGGGCCGAGGAAGGTATCACCCGAGATGTCGAGAGGATCATAGATACCATAAGGTCTTGTGACAGGGAAAAATGATTAAACATACAAAACATTACTACAATTGGCATCCATTTAACTAAGAGTTGATAACCTATTTAGGACTAAGAATTGAAACTATAGACACACATATCCAACTAATTTATAACAAACATAGATTAGACAAGAACTACCATATCTTTATTACTGGAAATATTTCATCACATTAAAGATATATAGTGTGCTGAACAACTGCCTATGACAACCATGGAACTTCATATCATTACTATATAAAACAATGAAAATACAACAAAATGAACCATGTGGCTTTCCTTAGCACTCAAACATATCAAAGACACAAGAATATATTCAAGACATTACAAGATTACAATAGGCTCAGAGTGAGCTCGATACTAGTAGCTAAGCTAACTCAAAACTCTTTGACTATCCAGATAGCCAACCAACCAAATAACTATCATTCTGAGCTTAGAGATCCTTTTCATATCTTCCGCTGTTGGGGAGAACCGTCTCTTTCTACTATGCTCCACTCTCTTGTATGATTCAAATGCCTCGCACTCTTTTGGCACCTGCCAGTGCTCCACGTAGACTCTCTGAATCAGGGGAAGTATTATTTGCTTGTTCAACTCATCTTTTGGCCACCCCACGTCTTCATATGATACTAACAATAATAATTTGGGGAGATCTCCCAATGATTCCTTTCTTGATTCCGTTGGGCATCTTCTTGGTTTTCGGTGCAACTGAAAAAGATTGAACCGACACACACTTGGTACTCTTTACACTTGTTGTGCTATTGACAAAACCCAGTCCAATGCACACTCTGTAGCATTCCTTGCACATTTCCTTAGATGCACACAAAACTATGGAATGATCGCACACACCTTTTTTGTGAGCGCACAAAACTGAACCCAAAACTTTGGGTGCCAACAATCTTAACTAGTCATCACATAGTCAATCATAAGCAATGCAGAGAGTTAACCATAACACATAGACACAATACACATATATTTTACATGGAAACCCATATGGGAGAAAACCAGAAATAAACTTATCTTAAATCAATCAAGAGTTACAATCTTTACAGGCTTCAACTTGTGAGGGACACCAATCCCTGTAGTAAGCACCCACTTACAATCTCTTCAAGAAAAAAATTGAAATGCACCAACCTATTGAGAAGATGAGGACACCAATCCTCACTGTAAGCACCCACTTAATGCCTACAAGCACCAACTTTCCAGGAACCAACATGTTAAGAAAATGAGGACACCAATCCTCTATGTAAGAACCCACTTACAATCTACAACCTTGAATGATTTCTTCAATTGGACATAATAAATAATATTTTTTGTGTTCTTGTAGCTACCACACAGTCATCAAAGCTACTCATTTGCACTTTGATTTCCTACAGTCTATTTTCAGTTTTTCAACACTCTGATTTCCTGTAGCCTGATCTACAACACTTTGATCTGAATACTACACTCTTCATCTACAACACTCTGATCTACATACTGCACTCTGATTTCTTACAGTCTTGATCTACAATACTCTGATATAGATATTGCACTTTGATTTGCACTATGTTCCTGCAGTCTTGATCTACAACACTATGATATGGAATTTTCACTCTATTCCTGCAGTATTGATCTACAACATTATGATATGGATATTGCACTCAGTTCTTACAGTCTCGATCTACAACATTTTGATCTAGATATTTCACTTTGTTCCTATAGTCTTTATCAACAACACCTTGTTCATAAATTCTTGATCTACAACATTATGATATAAATATTGCATTATGTTCATGCAGTCTTGATCTACAACATTACAATCTGGATATTGCACTATGTTCCTGTAGTCTTGATCTACGACACTCTATTTCTGCAATCTTGATCTACAATATTCTGATCTGGATATTGCACTTTGTTCCCACAGTGTTGATCTACAACACTCTAATCTAGATATTATACTCCATTTCGACAGTCATGATATACAACACTATGTTCCTACAGTCTCAATCTACACCATTTTGATTTGGGTATTGCACCATGTTCCTAGAATCTTGATCTACAACACTTTTTTCCTGTAGTCTTCATCTACATCATAGCTGCACTCTTTCTTCTAACAACTCTTACTCCTCTGATATGTTCCTTGGCCTTAAATTAGATTAACCCCATCTTCTTCATTCTTCACATTATCTCTACTCTTAATTTTGATAAGATATTTATACTCGTTTTTACAATGGTTTTGTTGCCCATAGAAAGATCAAAACTATGGTATAACCCCACAGTATTTTTCTTGACCATGTCAATACCTTGACCACCTCAAAAGACCCTTTCATATTTCCTTATTACCAGAATCTTGAATTCCTATAGTTGAGTTGCTTCTTGTAGTTCAACACGCAGTTACCAGGATCCCTAATTCCTATAATTGAGTTGCTTCCTATAGTTCACCACATAATTACCAGAATCCCTAATTTTTGTAGTTGAGTTTTTTCTTGTAGTTCACCACATAATCACCATAATACCTAATTCCCGTAGTTGAGTTTCTTCCTATAGTTCACCACGTAATTACCAGAATCCCTAATTCTTGTAGTTGAGTTGCTTGCTATAGTTCACCATGTAATTACTAGAATCCCTAATTCCTATAGTTGAGTTTCTTTAAATACTTGAAGGAAGATGAATGGTAAACTTCCACTTGGAGCAAGATCCTCACATGTTATTAGTTAAGCTTGCTTGTCCTTCTCTTACTCCTATTGACAAACATGTTGGAGACAAACATACCGATAGCTATACCATTTCAGTATCTCTTTTGACCTCAATAACACCTCATCAATATTTCCATATCAGTAGTCACTTTGACATCAATGAAACATCATATTCACACCCATAGCCACTTTAACATCAATGACAACATTTTCTCAATATTCCCCACCTTTGTCATCATTGGCAACCTATTAAAACCAAAAATTTTTACTGGGATGTTCACTTGTCAGAAATACTTTTGTACTCTACTGCTAAGTTCCTCTCCTTGTCGTTGTACTACTAAACCATCATGGTTTTGCTGTTACTCTCTCTTTGATACCAATGATAAAAGGGACACTCTTCTTGACTGAGTACACCTTTTGAGAATAGGGGATTCTCCCCCTTTGACTATGTTATCTTTGCTTTCTTTCTAAATTGGCTCCCCCTATCTTTATGCTTCATCTTATTTTGCATAGTTTCTTTTGTTGTGTTTCTCCCCCTTAGACCGTGCTTTCTCTTCTAGTTTTATGAAGTAACTCCCTTTGTGAATGTACACTCCTTCCTTGTTGTAACTTTTTATCCTTCTTTGATTTATGGTCAGTCTTCTCCTTTAATTGTGTTTCTTCATGAAACTTTCATCAAACATCTTGTTCTTTATTCCTTGTCTTTTGCATTTCATTTGTAAAGACAAAATTCATCAACCTATCATGATAATAGGAACTCCATCGTACTTATTCTTCATCAATGATATGATCAAGAGCTTTCCTTATTGCATTACTCTCAATCGTGAAGTAATAGAAATTTCAAAAGCGTCATCATGGCTAAGGATAACAACTTTCAACATTTTCTCATCTTGGATACCAACTCCGCCTTACATCCTTTTCAAAGAGAATGAATTTCTTAAAAATAATCTTATCTACAACCCATGTATGTTGCATTATATTTCACTTTGTAAGTGATGGCATCTCCAAGTTGACTTCCCGTTCTTCAATTATTCCATGAAATTTAACTATTGACTTACTTAAAGATATTTTCCACATAATACCTGTTTTAGCCATACTGTGCAGTCTTTCAATGATCATCAAGGTCACCATCACTTGGAAGATATTTTTCCTCTTCTTACAAGGCTTGTAATGTATCAATTATATTGACCATATCTTCATATTCGGCTGACATTGAAGATTTAAGAGGGGTGTTGTCACGCCTGATAGGTTTTGTTGCCATAATTCTGTCCCAAATGTTGCCACATGCCTAATGTATTGCTTGTTTAAATATGCCTTAAAATGTTTACCAAAACGTACTGTTCTCCATGATAAATATTGTCACCATAATGCTAGAAAAATGCTCTTTCACACGACTATCAATTGCTGGAAATGACCATTTTTGTTGAAGGTAACATTTTTGTTGGTGAACCTTTCCATAACTGTAGTAATAACCTTCAATATATAGTTCTTTATACTGTTGTAACATGCAACCATTTTCTAGTTGAGAAGGAAAAAAATTGCTACTGTAAACTACTCAATATTGCCCACAAAACTATCATTAAACCCAACAAACAAAGAATTATCTTAGCCTTATTTACTGCAACTTTCATCATACCTTATAATTCCACCTCAGTTTCGAGGTCTTCCTCATTTTACAGATTTAATAATCAATTGTTAGAATAGAGA
>ML809528.1:188788-209143 GCA_009831015.1 Picea engelmannii | reverse complement strand
AATATAATTGAATTATATAATAAAAATAAGAAACAACATAGTTAAATATAATAGAATTGAATTATATCATAGAAATAAGAAACAACATTAGTGTATCACATTGCTTATATTGTCCATTTTGGGAGTTTCTCATATTAAGAGAAACTCACAGCCTTACGTTTGACGATTCCCCTTTAATTTATTAGAATAGTTTAAAAAATTATGGAAAGGTTGTTAATTTAGATTTTTTAAAATTATTTATGGTTTACATGTTTTTAATAAAATCATAAACTTAAGTTTGGTTAACTAAATTATGATGCATATTTTTATTAGTCTCTGTCGAAGGTGTAGAGGGACTATAGCAATCGATAATTCGTTGACTTCATATTAATTTGTTCTTTGATTAAATTTTTTTGCATAATCTTTATTGTTCGAACTAGAGAACTAAAACCATTATTTTTTATATAATAAAAAAAACTTTATATGTCATGATCTCATTGGATAATAGATTCAAGGTCTTATTGCTAGCCTCGCTATTCCAAATGTTTTATATGTTAACATATCCAACGTTTTTGATCATCTACGGTCTTTTTGAATTTTTGCTATTTTTATTTAAATGTTTAGATATCCAAAGTTTTGAGCATCGAGAGTCAGTTTTTATTTAGTTGACTTCATATTAGTTTGTTCTTTGACTAATTTTTTTTTGCATAGTCTCTATTGTTCGAACTATTGTTATTATTATTATTATTATTTTTTATTGTTATTATTAAGTACTTAAAAAGACATTTTTATTATTGCGTACGCAAACATGCCTGCCATATTGCATTCTTTCTTAAATGTTTACACAACGCAAGGCCCTTGGACGATCCTGACAGCCTTAAATGTTTACCTAACAGGCCTCACAACCTTAAATGTCTACTTAACATGTATGTTACAATACACTTTCCTCCGATTTTGAGATACAATCTTGTCTGCAGTGAATTTGGGCAATATTGTTCTTCATCGACATTATTGGTTCACTGGTTGATGCTTGCTCGTTGGTTCGCTGGATGCTTCTTATTGTTGTTTGATTCAAATTTGCAAAGTTGAGGTCCTGTGACTATAGTTGGACCTCTTGGTGCTTGTTCACTGGTTTTTTGTTTGTTGCTTGCTCTTGTTTGCTTCAACTTTGCAAGGTTGAGGTCCTGCATCCGTAGTTGGACCTGTTGTTGCAGTTTGCACGGTTGGGGTTTTGCATCCACGATTGGAACTGTGCTTCTATCGTTCCCCATTCACGAGTAAGTTTCAGTGCCATAGTTGCATTCCTATTCGTTGTTTGTTGTTTTCTATTTCTAGTTTGCAAGTAAGAATTTTCAATATTGGGAATGCCTTAGTCAAAATCCTCTTGCGAAACATCTTTGTATGTGACTACTATGACCAGAGAAACATGAGTGTAATGTTGTCTTGGTCTTGTTCTTGAACGTCAATGTTCAACACAAAACCCACCTCTATTGCAACCATAGTGACATATAAAAAAGGAAATTGAATTTTCTCCTCATATTTTCTGCTCCTGAAAACCATACGTTTGGTGCATTTTTTTTAGGCTGTTCCCTTCCAAAACGTCTTGTTCCCCTTTGAATGTCAATGTTGGACATAGAACCCACCTCTGTTGCAGCCATACTGACATATAAAAAAGGAAATCAAATTTTCTCCTCATATTTTATGTTCATGAAAACCATAAGTTTGGTGCATTTTTTTTTTTTCAGGTTGTTCCCTTCCAATCACATATGCCCATTTCCATGTCCTGGACATCAAACCATAGCTCGTTGGAAAATAACAATGCAAAAAAAATATGAGGAATATCCTGAAAAAAATGCACCAAATGTATGGTTTTCAAGAACATAAAATATGAGGAGAAAATTCGATTTCCTTTTTTTTATGTCACTATGGCTGCGATAGAGGTGGGTTCTGTGTCAAACATTGATGTTCAATAACAAGACCAAGACATCATTACACTCCAGTTTCTCTGGTCGTAGTAGTGACATACAAAGATGTTCTGCAAGAGGATTTTGACTCAGGCATTCCTAGTATTGAAAATTCTTACTTGCAAACTGGAAATAGCAAACAACAAACAATGAATAAGACTGCAACCATGGCACTGAAACTTACCCGTGAATGGGGAACAACAGAAGCACATTTCCAATCGTGGATGTAGAATACCAACAATGCAAATTGCAACTTTCTTAAATGTTTACACAATGTGGGGCCCTTGGATGGTCCTGACAGCTTTAAATGTTTACCTAACAGGCCTCACAACCTTAAATGTTTACTTAACATGCACGTTACAATACATTTTCCTCTGATTTTTTGATACAATCTTGTCTGCAGTGAATTTGGGAAATATTATTCTTCACCGACATTACTGGTTCGTTGGTTGATGTTTGCTCATTGGTTCGCTGGATGCTGCTTATTGCTGTTTGATTCAACTTTGCAAAGTTGAGGTCCTGCAGCTACACTTGGACCTCTTGGTGCTTGTTCGATGGTTTGTTGTTTGCTGCTTGCTCTTGTTTTCTTCGACTTTGCAAGGTTGAAGTCTTGCATCCGCAGTTGGACCTATTGTTGTAGTTTGCACGGTTGGCATTCTGCATATGCGATTGGAACTGCGCTTCTGTCATTCCCCATTCGCGGGTAAGTTTCAGTGCCATGGTTTCATTCCTATTCATTGTTTGATGTTTGTTATTTCCAGTTTGCAAGTAAGAATTTTCAATACTGGGAATCCCTGAGTCAAAATCCTCTTGCAGAGCATATTTGTATGTGACTACTACGACCAGAGAAACATAAGTGTAATGTTGTCTTGGTCTTGTTCTTGAACGCCAATATTCGACACAGAACCCACCTCTATCGCAACCATAATGACATATAAAAAAGGAAATCGAATTTTCTCCTCATATTTTATGTTCCTGAAAACCATATGTTTGGTTCATTTTTTTTAGGTTGCTCCCTTCCAAAACGTCTTGTTCCCCTTTGAATGTCAATGCTAGACATAGAACCCACCTATGTTGCAACCATAGTGGCATATAAAAAAGGAAATAGAATGTTCTCCTCATATTTTTTGTTCCTGAAAACCATACGTTTGGTGCATTTTTTTCAGGTTGTTCCCTTCCAATCACATAAGCCCACTTCCATGTCCTAGACATCAAACCATAGCTCATTGGAAAATAACAATGAAAAAAAATATGAAGAACATCCTGAAAAAAATGCACCAAACGTGTGGTTTTCAGGAACCGAAAATATGAGGAGAAAATTCGATTTCCTTTTTTATATGTCACTATGGATGCAATAGAGGTGGGTTCTATGTTGAACATTGACGTTCAAGAACAAGACCAAGACAACATTACACTCTTATTTCTCTGGTCGTAGTAGTCACATACAAAGATGTTTTGCAAGAGGATTTTGACTAAGGCATTCCCAATATTGAAAATTCTTGCAAACTGGAAATAGAAAACATCAAACAACGACTAGGAATGCAACCATGGCACTTAAACTTACCCGTGAATGGGGAACCACAGAGACACAGTTCCAATCACGGATGCAAAATCCCAACTGTGCAAACTGCAACAACAGGTCCAACTGCGGATGCAGGACGTCAACCTTGCAAAGTTGAAGCAAGCAAGAGTAAGAAGCAAACAACAAACCAATGAGTCGGTTGACCACAGACTATTTTGTGACTACTATCAGACTACTATTTTGTGATCGAATTCCAGAATAGAGGGAGTGAGCATGACCACACACTGTTGTGGATAGAGGGTGCACCGGTCTATGGAAATAACAACAACTCACAAATTGAGAAATTTATGGACAAACACAGAACATGCAACACAAATCATTTGGATCCAGAACTTGCCAAACTTCATAGACATTATGATACAAGAAACTGTAAAAAATGGAAAAAATCACATTGTAGATACAACTTCCCTGTGCCGCCAATGAGAACAACAAGAATCATAGAGCCAATTAGTTTAGAGGACAATGTTCTCATTGAGAGATATAATTTTTTGTTCGCATTTCTAGAACAAGGAGACTCTTATGAATTAATGAGCTTCCAAGACTTCTTGGCAGAGATAAATCTAGTAGAAGATTAGTATATCCAAGCCATGCAATCTACACTTAAACAACCAACAATTTTCCTTAAACAAAAACTTTCACATATTTGGAACAACAGTTTCTCCAAGGACGTGCAAGTTATGTGGAATGCAAATACAAATGCACAATATGTCCTCAATGCTTATGCTGCAACATCATATTGCACCTCGTACATGAAAAAGGTTGAAAAATCTATGACAAGTGCATTCAGAAGAATACACAAAGAACATGAAAAAAGTCATATTGATGCTATGCAAATGATACATACACTTGGAAATACATTACTTAATCTTCAACAAATGTCTGCTCAACAAGCAGTCCACATTACACTTTCCCTACCCCTGAACTGTAGTTCAAGGAAATGTATCTTCATAAACACATCTCCACTTGAGAAACACAAATTGGAACATGGTTTATCACCAGAGTTTGTCGAGCTCCAACCATATTTCATAACTGAGAATGTTTTTCCCATAGTTAATGTGTTTCTATCGTTTGATAATTATCAGACTAAGTGTTGTTGTGTGAGGGATAAAGTTCTTTTCTCCCTTTCTTTTTCCTCTTCTATTCTTACCTGTTTTTCCCTTTTCTTCTTCCCCTCTATTATCCGTTTCTGGTTCTATACTTAGTCGCATTTCTATGCTCGCGGGTTCCCAATGTGGAGGACTGACAAATCCTCATCTCCATCTATATATTCACATCACGAATCCGACCGACCACCGTTCGTTTCCATACTTAGCCAATTTTATGGTCGCGGGTTCCCGGGTAGGCGCTATTGAACTCTCATGCCCTGTGTTCGGGGTATACATCTTGCACCCAAAACTTCGGTGATCTAAAATTCGACCCCAGAATCCTTGAACTCACAAGCCTCACTCTACCTATGATGACTCTGTCTGACCGCCTTGCCTTTCCATACTTAGTCAATTCTTCAAAGTTTCGCGGGTTCACGGACTCCTGAGTTCACAAAATTTCCAAAGCATTTTTTGCTCCCCTCCATCCCCACCACCTTCGCCCCTTTCCAATGCACATTAATTATGCTTTTACTAGTGACAACTCACCACATAGGTTCGAAAATATTGGCATTAATAAGTGGAAATCTCGAGGACATCTCCCATTAAAACACATTAATGGGAGAATATTATGGGATCTAATGATTTTTTAGTGTTGATCTTGAATTGACAAAAAAGTGTTGGTTATTTTAGTTTTTTTAAGGCATCATCATAGTAAGAATGCAATATTGTGCTAGCCCACTGTCATCCACAAAGGTGTTGATGTCATGTCCCTCTTTCATATTGTGCATATATTACAGCTTGCCATATTTGAGAATATGCTTGCATATGAAAATGTTAACTCATATATTTTGTCTATTGCCTATGTGCTTGAGAAAAATTTGCGAGCCGAAAACACCCTTCAAATTGGAACATGGTTTACATTTGGGCCACAAAAATACTATTAAAATAAAATAATATGAATAGTATTGAAATAAATATAAACAAATTCTCTTTAAACTTGAACCTGAGTTTTTCGAGCTCTAGGTATATTCCATTGTTGAGAATTCTTTTCCCATAGTCAATGTTTATGGCCGTGAGTTCCCGGATTGGTGTTATCGAACTCTCATGCCCCCTGTTATGTGATATACATCTTGCACCCAAAACTTCCATGATCTAAAATTCGACCCTGAACTCCTCAAACTCGCAAGCTTCACTCTACCTATGACGAGCCTGTCTAGGTCCATCTGACCGCCGCACCTTTCCATACTTAGTCGATTCTTCACCTCTTGTTGTCGCAGATTCTCGTGTTCGTGGAATCTTGGGTTCACAAACGTTTGAAAGCATTTATCACTCCTGTCCACCCCCGCCACCTTCACACACTTACCAATGCAAATTAATTATGCTTTTATTAGTGACAACTCACCACACAGGTTTGAAAAGATTGCAATTAATAACCGGAAAGCCCGAGGAAATCTCCCATTAAAATGCATTAAACCAAGATTTACGGGAGATTATATTATCATCCTCCACTGTTCATTTTAAATACTATCAGGACAAAATTACTGTCACATGTTGCAATACAAACAAATCTTCATCAAAGCATTATATTTTCTCACAAGCACCCTAGATGCACCCCAGTCGCCTGATATCGAATTGACAGAGGTCAATATTATGGGATATGATTTTTTTTTTGTGGATCTTGAACTCAGGAAAATTGTTGTTTACTTTATTTTTTTTAAGGAATTTTTCCCTGCCTTTCCATACTTAGTAGATTCTTCATCTCCTTTTGTCATAGATTCGCGGGTTCCCAAGCTCCTAGGTTCACAAAAGTTTCAAAACATTTTTCGCTCCCGTCCATCCCTGCCACCTTCGTGCCCTTCCCAGTGCACATTAATCATGCCTTTATTAGTGACAAATCACCACATAGATTCAAAAAGATTGACATTAATAGGAAAAAATTTCGAGGACATCTCCCATTAAAACACACTAAACCAACATTTATGGGAGATTATATTATCATCCTCTAGCGTTCATTTTAAATACTATCAAGAGAAAACGAACGTTCTCATCACCTTATGGCTGCAGCTCGACAACATTTCTGTGGAGATCCGTTGAATATTTTCGGTCGCGAGGACCAGAGTTTTTAGTGGTCTAGAGCTTATGACTACTACTCGTCCCCTTCTACCCAGAAGGAATTTATATGGATGTTTGGAATTGCGTGGGCAAGTTGTGTCCCCGAATATTTTGACTATAAGGAGTTGGTCACCTGGTGCGCTGAAAATTATATTCCGAACCAACGGACTATCCAGTTCCGGGACCATTCTTGAGTCTCCCTATTGCCTCAAGTATTTCGAAATATGTTAAGACTTCCCGAGCCAATGCTTACTTTCAAGGGCGAGGATTGTAGGGAGTTCTTAGCTTTTTGTTCAACATTTCGTACTTTGATAAGTGTTAATTTCCCTCTATCATCAAAAACTTGGGTTTTAAGGTGCCTTCCTTGTAATGTTTTTGGTCATGCACATCTGAGACAACTTAGAGATGCCATTCAAGCTCAATTGAAAGACGAGGGAGTGGTTTTAAGTGATGTCAACTTTGGTGGATTTTTTTTTTGTTAGCCAACAAAAGCTCAGACAAAAAATTCAAGTATCTTATGATTGGTGTTTTCCCTGCATTCGATTGTTTGGTCGGTTGAAAGGCTTGCCTGAAGATTTGTATGTTGAACTTGTTTGTTTTGTTGCTGGAAATTGGAAGGGACTTTCAAGTCACCTACAAAATGCTCATTTTTTGAACTATATAGATTCTTCCAACAACACATATTTGGAAAGTGTATCAAATGCTGCAGACCACACCATAATTTATCCTTCGTCGAAGGAGTCACACATATCGTGGCTTACAAAATGGTCTAGAATATTCAGAAGTGACGCCAAATATTACTCCATGGCCAAATATACTCAGAAGGAAATTATAAATTTGGATCCTCACAAAGGTGAGAAACTATATGAGTGGTTGAATCAACATCCTAAAATTACAAAACTTTCTATCTCAAAGTTTGTTGAGCGACTTTTGGATGTAGTAACAGACTCGATAGAAAATTAGCTTCTATCTCAAAGTTTGTTGAGCGACTTTTGGATGTAGTAATAGACTCGACATACAATCAACTTTCTATCACTACTGCACATTTTTTTCACTATTCCTATGAAAATAATTATACCTGGGTCTTTGCAAGAATATTCTTCTAGTAGTTGAAGGTGGGTATATAATCAGGGAACGAGGCTCTCAAAATTTTATGATGCCTACATCAACAAATAACTGGGAAAAGTTAATGGGAAGGAATTCTGGATTATGGACTTTGTAACACTTTATGAAGATTACTTTATACTACCATCTTCTACAGGAAGTTTGACGTATTCATGTAATGATTTGGTTTTTGAAGATCACCTTTTACTATCACCTTCGTGTAATGATTTTGTTTCATTATTTAGAAGAAAACTTGATGTAGTATATATTCCAGAGCTATTTCCACCGAATATCAATCTTCTCGCTGTTTCCTGTGCTTTGAATAAGGAGAATGCATTTCTTTTGTTGCAGTAGATCCGATATTTGAAAAAAGTAGAAGTTGCTCGATGCTTGTAGTAGTAACTTGTCTGGTTCAAATAAATTGCCATCACCTTTCCGCAAGCATCTCTTGAGTTGTTCATCAGGGTCACAGGTCGATAAGCATAGAGTGCCTTCCTGGTCATAGAGTGCTTCCATCCCCAGCTTGGGTTTGCATAGATGCTTTTATTGCTAGCTTGTTTCTTTCTCCTTGTGGTGGATCCTTCTATCCCAACTAACATGATGGAAATAAACTAGCTCTAGGGAGTTTGATCGCTTCCCGCTTGATTTTTTATTGCCCCATTGGATAGTAATGGATAGTTATCGAATGTAAAATGGTTATGTTTATTAAATAAGGCCCACTAGGTGGTTGGTACTCATTAATAGTTATTTAATGTAAAAAGCTAATGTTTATTAAATAAGGCCCACTAGGTGGTTGGTACTCATTAATAGTTATTTAATGTAAAAGGGTAATCTTTATTAAATAAGGGAGAAGGATCATCCATTACTATCCTTATTTAATAACCAGATGTTTATTAAATAAGGATAGTAATGGTCATGTTTATTAAATAAGGATAGTAATGGTCATGTTTATTAAATAAGGTTAGTAATATCCATTACTAACCACTAACTATCCATTACTATCATTGATCTTTCATAGGTTTTATGAAAGTTAAAATGACCCGTTGTAGGTAAGGAATGCAAATCCTCTAAGATCTTTTGTTTTAAGGCATAATTTTTCACTAAAACAATGTTCCCTTTATACATCAATGTATCTTTCTACCATATATATCATTTGGAAGAGTTGGGATCTTCTTGAATCCTTTGGATGAGTTAAACTATAGAGTCATTTGTCACCCATTCTCTATGGGATTCCTTGAGCCAATTTGGAATGGGTAAGGAAAAGGAAAAGAGGGATACATCCTTGTAATACCCATGTTTCCCCCAGCTTGTAAATATAATTATAACCTACTAAAAGACTATGGGAAGATTGAATATGTGTGGATGTTGGAAATGATGAACCTTTTTGTTATAAAAGGTAATGTATATATTTATGTTACTAAATAAAATGGAAAATGTTGCATGACTGCTGAAGGGGTTTGCCAAGGTAGATCATGATGCATGAGAGAGATGGTGAGGGGAACCAATAGTGGTTGAGATGATCCCTACCAGACCGATACTTTGCTGGATTTGAATTGTTCATACCCAGAATAGTCCTTTGAACCAGAGAAGAAAATTACCATTCAGGCTAGTAGTTGGGAAGTCTTCCTCAAGTGTCAATGAGGAGATGGGCAGAGTACCCACTGAAAAAATTCCTGACCTGACCCACAAAATCTTGTGGAGGAAGGCAAGAAAGGAAGGAAAATTGTGGGCAGAAGGGAGAAGGAAAGTAAAATGGATTTGGTGACCATTTTCTAAAGAGGAAGAGCATGTGCATCTCTTGGGTTCAAAAGAGAACTGAAAAACGAATTGGTTTTCAGGTACAAGAATTTTTGGGCATCATTTTCAATCCAAGATGATAAACGGGGTTGTAGAGAAGATGCGTGACTGAGGAAGAACTCATTGCATACCCCCATTGATCGGTGGAGAGAAAATCGATCTGCCAAGTTCCCATGGGAAGAGGAGAGTGATCTCTGTCCCTGGTTGTTGCTGAATAAAAGGAAGAGTCTCTCTCAAAGCATCATGATCTAGCTAGGGGGTGGCCAATGGTAAATTCGTCCAGGAGTTGATGTACCTACGGTTGGGTGGAAAAGGGCACCCCTTTCAGAAGTTGCAACACTATATGGTTTATAGATAAGTATATTTTGCTAAATCTCTATAATGTTAAGTTCATAAATAATTATAGACTGTGTTTTAGAGCAATATGAGTTCAATTTTCTGTTAAAATTGCTTTGTGAATCTAGGTGTGAATGTGAAAATGTTACAACTAAGTTTTAGGTTAGGAAAAGCTTCACCTCGTGACTTCCTGTGCCAAATTATGGGAGTGAATGTTGTGGCTGACTGAGTTTCATAGTTTAATTCATGCATAGGCAATGAGGAGTGGACAATTGAAGTCTTTATTAAGCATCAAAAGATAGAGAGAGTGATTTCTGCATATTATTGTTTTATTCTAGTCTGTTTTCAAATATTATGCCAGAAAACTTAGAGGATATCAGATTTGTGTGTACTTTAGGAAATAATCCCAAATATGGAAAAAAACATTAAAATTCTTTATAAATGGGCATTAAGGAAAAATAATTAGGAAATAAACATGAAATTTCCTAATTGAATTAAACACAAAATATCTCAAAACTCTATTTGGGCATTAATAAACATTTATGCTAAATTTGGGTTAAATCCCCTACAATTTGGGAATAATCCCTTTAAATGTGGTAGGCTATAAATGCTAGGAGAAATGCACAATTTACTATAAAAGTAAATCTGTGTCTAGGACCAATTTCCTTAAATTTAGTAAGAATAGTAAAACACAGTAATACGGAAACAAGATTTACTCATTTACCCACGAGAAGGGAGAGATTATAATTATATTTTAATTCCCAGAATGAAGAGATTTCCTCGAATTAGTATTTTATTAAATTATTTTATAAACACTGGGAAACTATCTTTCTTTTCCCTTATTTTTTTTGTAAGAGAAAATAATTTCCTTTAAATTTTCCAAGTAACAAAAGTGTGCAAGACTATATATATATATTATTCTAACACTTTCGGAAAATGGAGGGTAAAGTTCATGGAGAATGAAAGGCCTGAGACCAAAAGAAAATATAAATTAATACGATTCCAAATTCGAGGTGTTTGGGGTGATGGAACTCATGAGCCAAAGTTGCCAAAGGCCACCCTATCTTTCCATGTACAAGGTTGCATAGATAAGAAATATAATTAATTTTATTGTATGATCAATTAACGTAATTTAATACAATACACCTTATTTCACAATATATATTATATTATAATCCAAAGTAATTCGTTATATTTAAACCACAATGTAATACAAGTGGGTCCCCTTCGAAACTCCGGAACTCCATGTTATTTGAGAATGAAGAATTGCATGGAAGAGCCGAAGGTGTGGACCCATATATCTTTTTTTCATTCCAATACTAACTATTAAATGTAATATTAGAAATTGTTTAAACCTCGGTGAGAATTTCGAGAGGTATAATATAATATATTATATTATAATAAACATGAATGAAACCATCTCTTTTTAAATATTAAATAATGTGGAAATGTGTATACGTGGGGCCACTTCGGGGCTTCGTGACTCCGAGAGATTTGAGTATAAAGGATGTGTTGGAGAGCCAAAGTAGTTAACCCAGAGAGCTCTCTCCCTCCCATTCCAATATTAAAAATAACATTGGGGATTTGTATAAACCTGGGCGCAATTTCCAAAGGAGGTGCAATATAATATATTTTAAATGAGTGTATTATGATATTTGCACGTGATAAAATACCAACCCTTTTTCCCTTTTAAATTTAATATTTAATGCGAAATCACGTGTAAGCATGGACCCTTTGGGAGTTCAGGACTCCAAGAGATCAGGACTTCGGAACTCTGGGAGTTCGGAGCTTTGAGGCTCCAAGATGTCTAGGGGTGATAGAGTGTACAAGAAAAAGGGCCTAAGGCCCGAACCTACCCTTTCATATTCCAATATTATAATAACCATTAAATGTATTAATTATATTGTGTGGTAATATAATTAATTATATTTGCATGAAGGTATAGTATAAGAGGGACCCTCCCTGAAACTTCGACATTCGAGGGGCGGGGGGTTTCTTGGTATGTCCATATGAGTATGGAGAGTAATCATGCTGAAGTCCATGGATTTATGTATTAATTACTATTAATAAATCCTAAGTGTTCATTTAATATATTTAATTATATTATAATATAATCATTTATGATTATATCATAATATAATTAGTTAAAAGACTATTTAGCCACATGATTAAATTATGAGTTGATATTACAAAATATTGATATAATAATTAACACCAAATTTACCCCAAAATGTGGGATTACCAAGGTGAAAAGGAAGTAATCCTTGGTTTAAATGGACCAATAATTTAGGTCAAGTTAAAAAACAGACTTTACGGGGTAAATAAATTTTAATGAATAATTAATTATCCCTAATAGGGATTAAATAAATGATTTAATGATTATCAAAGAATGGGATTTTATCATGGTAATGTTTAATTAAATTAATAGTCCTATAAGAGATAGACAAGTGTCAACCTCTGGTTGGGCGAGTCTTTGTATGCTATGATGATGTGGCATACCGGGTGATAGGGAGCCACATGTTGGAATTACTTCACACACACCTAGGATTTCTTTTTCCTAAGGTTTTTCCTTGTTTATTAGTCATAATTAGTCATTATCTAGTCTCCTATATTTTAGGGGAAAATATTCCACCTAAAGAATATTCTCTTTCAGTTGGCACTTTAGTTTGACTATTTGAGTTGAGTTTATATGTTGCATTGGTTTTATCACCATGCAACATTATGATCATCACCATGCTAATTCAACCTTGCCTTGGTATCATCAACAAACTGATACATTACCCTTGATTATCTGAGTTAACTCCTCACTACTCTATGTTCAGTCAGTTAACTGAAGACTAGTTAACTCAACTAGGTGGCAGTTCACTCTCGTAACTGCCTGAGAGACTAGACTAGGTTGCAGTTCACTCCCATAACTATTGGTGCATGTCCAGAACACTCTATACCACCACTATTGCACATTGGTTCTCCTCCATTGTGCACTCATTGAGTTATAAAGAGTATATCATGTGTAAATTATTCATTATTCACAACGGTTAATGAAAATTCTTTCATTCTTTCTCTCCTTCTTCTTATTTCTTAAATTCTCTCTGCAAATGTGTGTATTATTGTTTAGATAGATCTATTCTATGCAGGTTCAACACATTTACATGGTATCAGAGCCGACGGACTGCTAAGCAAAATCTACACCAATTTTTTTTGCAGGTACAAAAGATTGAAGACAACGGAAAGATGGATTTCCAAAAATAATTCATTCTTACACCTTACAACTATTTTGCATGGAAGGAGAAAATATACATACATCTCTGAAACATAGGGTTGTACAGGTTAGCCTTGAATACAGATGCATAACTGACATCATTCATAGAAAAATCCAAGTACTTAAATCGCATGGATGAGGCACTCAGAACAATTTGCAGTGTTATTTCTCCTGATCTCCTTTTTCACATATCTTCTTGTAAGACTCCCAATGAAGCCTGGACCACCTTGGAAGGTATCTTTGGAAAAAAATATGATATGAGGGGACACATGTTGGAGGTGGATCTTCTCACATTAGATCCAAAAAGTTTTGACAATATCCAATATTTTTTTACAAAATTCAAGGATTTACTATCGCAACTGAAAGCTTGCGGGGTTGATAAATCAAAGGAGAAGAAACAAATGGTTCTCACGATTCTCTCCAAGCTTGGTACTGAATTCTCTATGTTCGTATCCAAATTCCATTATGTCAGATTCACCTCAGGAGCCACTTGGAAGATGCCTTCTCTTGAGGATTTTATCAAAGCCCTGACACAAGAGAAAACCAAGCTCATCAACATGGGAAAAATCAAAGGCCCAAAGGCACATGCACTCACTGTGCAATATGGCAGCCACAAATATCATAAATCTAAATATAAAGATAAACGTAAAGCTCATGCACATCTGAAGAAGGAAGAGTACACAAAACCCTTCACCGATGCCTCCGGATCCAAAAGGGAAAAGGGAAGAAAATGGGAGAAATGCACGTACTGTCACAAAGGATTCCATTCGAAACCAGCATGTATTCAAAAACAAATAGATCCAATGTCTCAAATACTTCAACAAAACAACCTTGGAGATCATATCCTCGAGGCTACCAAGAAGAAGAAGCCAGAAGATCTGAATTCCAAGAAACACAATTCTAACCATGCCTTGATTTCCATCAACTCCTCTCCTGATGCTTGGATCGTAGATTCAGGAGCATCACATCACATGGCTTCCTCGAAAACAGTATATTATTCTTTGGATGCATGCAAAGGTCCTCCTATTCTAATGGGGGACAACTCTTCTGTCGAAGTCACCGGTAGAGGAAGGATTGAACTCACCAACGAAACCTTCGAGAACATGCTGCATGTTCCCAAACTTTCTGTCAACGTTCTCTCCGTGTATCAGATGACTCATTCTGGCACCGAAAAGAAAGTCATATTCACACCAAATTCTGTGGACATATACGACATGCAAACCAACTCCAGGGTTTTTACCAGTGAGGTAAATCATCAGTCTAGATTGTATACATTTTCTAAATTCATTGAAATTGACTCTGCTTTACTGCTTACTCATGCTGATGAAAGTAGTAGGATATGGCACGAAAGGTTTGGACATTTTAATTTCAGATACATGCAACAACTTAGCAAGAAAATATTGGTTGATGGTATACCAAACATCCATTTCTCCAAGGGAGTGTGTGAGGGATGTGTTCTCAGGAAATAACCTCAAGAGAAATTCGACAAGGGAAAGTCTCAGAGAGCCTCCGCACCTTTAGATCTGATCCACAGTGACCTTATGTGTTCTTTTCCGCATCCATCGATCGGAAAAGCAAGGTTTGTTCTCATTTTTGTTGATTATTTCTCACGTGTTACTTGGATCTACTTTCTCAGGCAAAATCTGAGGTCTTTCAACACCTCAAAGATTTCAAAGCCCCGGATGAGACACAGTTTAGAAAGAAGATAAAATTCCTCCAAACTGATAACGTGAGAGAGTATGTGAATCATGAGATCCTCAATGTTTGCCATGAGGTAGGGACTCAGTTGCAACACACATTTCCCTATACTCCATAAAAAAATGGAGTTGCTGAGAAGAAAAACATATATCTAAAGGAGATGGCATCTTGCATGTTGCATGCAAAGTCTCTACCACAGAGACTATGGGCCGAAGCACTTAATTGTGCAACATACATAGAAAATAGACATCCCCATAGATCTACCAAGGATAAGACCCCCTATGAGGCTTGGAGCGGACTCAAACCGAAAGTGACTGACTTTCGCATTTTTGGTTCACGTGCATGGGCCCAGATTCCCTCTGAAAATAGGAAGGCACTTGATCCGCAGAGAACTGAGTGAATTTTTGTTGGATACCCCGACGATGTGAAGGGATATAGACTTATTGACCTTTCGTCAGACCAAATCATCATTGAACGAAGTGTCCAATTCGAGGAAAGTGTCTCGCATGTACCTCAACAACTGCATGCAGACACCTTCACTCTTCCACTTGTCCGAGATGATGAACATGCACATGCTGACTCTTGAGATGAGAGTTTTGATTCATATGACTTAGATGATTTAGATTCAGAGTCAGTACAGTCAGATGCAAAGTAAGCGAATCCAGATGCATTTGTAGAGCCAGAGTAGAGGCCCAAGTGGGCACATACTACTCTTCAGGATGTAGGGGATCTCGTTGGTAATCCAACCGACACTAGGGGGACTCGATCCGATTTCGAGGAGGCTCCTGTTGCACTCACTACCATTGAACCATTGCCCTCCATGCATATTTTCTTGGTTTAGTATTCAGATCCACAGTCTTATGGCGAGGCTACTGGAAATCGCTTTTGAGAATCCACCATGTAGGAGGAGTACAACTCCCTCCTCAAGAACCAGACTTGGGATTTGGTTCCCCTTCCTTCTGGGAGGAAACCTGTCAGATGCATATGGGTCTATAGGACCAAGAGCGCAATGGATGGAAAAATTAGCAGATACAAATCTAGGCTTGTTGCCAAAGGCTTTCAGCAGGTTCATGGTATTGACTATGATGAGACCTTCACTCCAGTAGCGAAGATGGATTCCATACGATTGTCACTTTCCATTGCAACAACCAAGGGATGGGAAGTCTAACAGATGGATATGAAGAATTCATTTCTTCATGGTGATCTCTCTGAGGAGATCTACATGGAGCAGCCCCAGGGATTTATGCATGACTCATCTTTGGTCTGTCGACTGAAGAAGTCCCTTTATGGCCTCAAGCAGGCTCCGAGGGAATGGTATGCCAAGATGGACTCCTACCTGTTGTCACTGAACTTTGTATGTTTTCAATCAGAGACGAATGTCTACATGCTCAGGATAATTGATTCACTTCTACTTTTAGTTCTATACGTTGATGATTTGTTGATCACCGGTTGCTCGACTTCAACGATTGTTGCAGTCAAGAGGATTCTACATGACAAGTTTTTGATGATGGACATGGGTCCACTACAATTCTTCCTTGGAATCTATATTAGTCAGGATGCATCAAACATCAATCTGTCTTAGGCCAAGTATGCATGAGATCTCCTTGAGAGATTTCACACGACACACTGCAAGTCTGCTCTGACTCCTTTCCTATCAGGAGTCAAACTTGAGGATGACGGGGAGACACCACTGGTTGACAACACATTGTACAAACAACTATTGGGGAGCTTGTTTTATCTCACACACTCCATACTAGACCTCTCTTATGCAGTTGGCAAAGTTTCCAGGTTCATGCATGAGCCACATGAGCTACATTGGAAAGATGCAAAGCGTATCCTTTGATACGTATAAGGCACCATCACCTTTGGGATTCATTATGCAACATAATCTACATTAGATCTCATCGGGTTTACTGATTATGACTGGGTTGGCGATAACACTGATCGTAAGTTCACATCTGGTTACTCACTCAGTCTTGGTTATGGGCCTATTTGTTGGTCAAGCAAGAAGCAAGCTGCCATTTCTCTAGCTTTACCCGAGAAAGAGTACAAAGGGGTAGTTAACATAACCATTCAAGCTATGTGGCTACAACATTTTCTCACTGATTCAGGCATTTAGTTTAGTCGATCGATCGTCATATGGTGTGACAACTAGAGCACTCTGAAGTTATGCATAAATCTAGTTCAGAGGCAGTGGATGAAGCACATCTAGATCCACATGCACTACATCCAGGACTTAGTACACGAGGGGATCATCGACCTACAATTCTTTCCTTCAGCAGAACAAATGGCAGACATCTTCACCAATATCTTTACTGAGCAGAAGTTCCATTCTCTACGAAGTCGTCTTGGAGTGAAGGACACAGTTTCCTAGCAACTGCAGTTCTTCTTTTTACATACATTGTACCTTGAAGGGGGGTTTTCCCATGAGGTTTTCCCTCTTTCCTCACTTTATTTTCAGTGTATCTTTTGTATTTGGGTACCTAACATGGCCTTGTTGTCGGGACCCATTCTTTATTTTCACCATAGTGATGTTCAGGGGGGGTGTTAGAGTTACTTCAGACACACCTAGGATTTATTTTTCCTAAGGTTTTTCCTTGTTTATTAGTCATAATTAGTCATTATCCAATCTCCTATATTTTAGGGGAGAATATTCCACCTGGAGAATATTCTATTTCAATTGACACTTCAGTTTGACTAGTTGAGTTGGGTTTAGATGTTGCATTGGTTTTATCACCATGCAACATTGGGATCACCACCATGCTAATTCGACCTTGCCTTGGTATCATCACCAAACTAGTGCATTACCCTTGATTCCCTGAGTTAACTCCTCACTACTCTATGTTCAGTCAGTTAACTGAAGACTAGTTGACTAGTTAACTCAACTAGGTGGCAGTTCACTCTTGTAACTGCCTGAGAGACTAGACTAGGTGGAATTTCACTCCCGTAAATGTTGGTGTGTGTCCAGATCACTCTAGACCACCACTATGGTGCATTGGTTCTCCTCCAATGCACACTCATTGAGTTATATATAGTATATCATGTGTAAATTATTCATTATTCACAACGGTTAATGAGAATTCTTTCATTCTTTCTCTCCTTCTTTTTTCTCAAATTCTCTCTGCAAATGTGTGTATTATTGTTTAGCTAGATCTATTCTATGCAGGTTCAACACATTTACACCACGTGGATGCCACATGGTGGTGAGAGACACTAGTTGATGAAGGCTTAAAGAAATTTGAAAGACCCTAACTTGCGATCCATAACTCGGATCTGGACAAATTTATAGTCGCTAGAAAACCCTTGTCGAATTGAAGGCAATGTAATCCCAGTTATAGGGATTCGAGATGATTGAGAAAAGAGAAAAATTTATACCCCATCCCTTAAAAAGTACTTAGGGGTCGGGTGTGTGGCAATCCTCCTCAAATTTCCTAGATAATGCATCAACCACCACATTTTCTTTACCCTTCTTATATATAATCTCATAATCATAACCCAACATTTTAGTAACCCACTTATGCTACTCTGGTGAGGATAGCCTTTGTTCTAGGAAACACTTCAAACTATGATGGTAAATCTTGATATGAAAATGCCTCCCTATGAGATATGGGCGTCGGGTCTCAACTTCATGAAGGATGGCCATCATATCTTTCTCATAGGTTGCTTTTTCCAAATTTTGATCACACAATTCCTTACTGGTGAATGCCAAGGGGCACCCTTCTTGCATCAATACCACTCCAATACCTATACTTAAGGCATCACATTCCAAGAAAAAAGTCTTAGTAAAATCTAGCATTGCTAATATTGGAGTAGTGCACATGGCATTCTTTAAAGCTAAGAAGGCTAGTTCAATGATTACACTCCATATAAAGGATTTATTTTTTAGTAGTGAAGTTAAGGGAGCAACAATTTTTCAATAAATTTTCACAAACTTCCTATAGTAGCTTGTAAGTATGAAGAATCCACACAAGATCTTGAGGGTCTTGGGACAAGGCCAATATTGTATAGTTGCAACACTCTTGGGATCAACTCATACTCCATCCTAAATTATAATGTGATCAAAGTATTCAATATCTGAAGCCCCAAAATAACATTTGGATCATTTCATAAATATTTCATGGTCCCGTAGGAGTTGAAAGGATTTATCAAGATCCCTTATGTTGTATTTCCATGTTTTGTTGTAGATCAATATATCATCAAATAATACTAGCACAAAATTGCATAGGAAGGGTTGGAAAATCTTGTTCATGAGACCTTGGAGGGTGGATGGAGCATTACAAAGGCCAAAGGGCATCACTAAAAACTCATAATGAACTTCGTGTGTATAGAAAGTTGACTTAGGGATGTCTTCCTCTTTCATCCTGATTTGGTGGTATCTGGAACATAGGTCAAATTTAGTGAAAATTTTGGCTCCATGAAGTTCATCCAAGGGGTCATTAATAATTGGGATAGAATATTTGTCCTCAAATTCAACCTATTAAGATCTTGAAAATCAATATACATACACCAATTACCTTCCTTATTTAATAATATGACCACTGGTGATGAGTAAGGGATAGTACTAGGATGTATGACTCTCACCTCCAACAATTCTTGAATAATATTTTTAATTTAATTCTTTTCAAAATTGAAAAAGGTGGTTTTGATGGGGCAAAATTCGCCATGCAACAGTAAGGGGTTCTCCCGAGTACACAGTCCCAATTAGACTATGCACCATTTGCTTTAGGAGACTCATCAAGAATTTGGCCCAACTGCCATTGCTAGTTATGAGGGTGAAAATGGATGGTTATGCAATGCAAAGATGTAGATGAAGACTATGTATGAAAATAAATCTAATCTACTGTTAATCTATCATATTCTATATTATATAGGAGCGAACTATAGTAAACAAAGGAGTTGTAAATGAAACTAAACACTGCCAGAAACCTCACACAGATAGCTGAAATTAAGGTGCAAAGTTAGAAACATGAGCACACATACATATAACCAGAAAATTCTAAATTATATTTTTGCGTACATTAACAACTCATGAGATCATGATTTAATAATATAAGAAAGAATAACAATATTGTAACATGACATTGTGTGCATCATATTAGTCTATCAACAAACATTGTTCTTACAATCCATGTGATCAACATACATTCTACTTGAATAATTTCACAGCAAAATCAACCACACACACAAATTCTTCTCTCTTTAAAAAACTGGCCCCGAGGGCTTCTCAATATTCTTTAGTTGTGAGAAGTTTGGCCCTTTTTATCCAGGGAATTTTAAGTATGTATTTAAAGAGATTCATGTATGTGGATAACCTTCAATTAAGGTTGAAGTCATGCTCATTTTGTGACTAGGTACCCATATTGAGCAACTTGGTTAGATGCCAGGGTCGTGCGAGTATCACTGGGGGTTTCATGACTATGATGAAGCATGAGTACAAGG
>ML809528.1:165570-185260 GCA_009831015.1 Picea engelmannii | reverse complement strand
GAAAAAGGAGTGTTGTAGTGCCTGTCACAACAAGTGGAAATAAGGATGCACATTGGGTGGTTGACTACTTGGAAAGAGGGTAATACCATGGTCATGCTATCAATGTGAAGGTGGCATTATGACTCAAACTCTCTCCTAGAGGGAAAATTCCTAACCCCAATGGGAGAGCCTAGAGGAAACTCTAATGCAAGACACACACGGACATCTCAGTGGCCTCGCCCCACTCTTTAGACTACATGAAGGGTATCATATTCAAGGGGGGAAATCCATATAAATCAATTTAATCTAGGTCATTGGGTAAGGAGGGGAATCCTCTAACTCAATTTTATGGAAACTACTCACCCTCAAGGTGTAAGGAAAGTTTAAGCAAGTGGATAGTTATAACAAACCAATGATCACGAACAAGCTTTGAATAGTGAGTTATATTAGATTGAGCTTATTCTTGGAAAATGCAAAGAGATAGAAAAATTTCAATTAATCATAGAAACATGAGATGCTAGAAAAGTATGAAGCACATATTATCCAATGGCACCACAACACTTGAAAATGAATGTGATCATGAGAGTAATGCATTACATCATTCATTCAACATGTCCATAGGAAATAAAGATTAAGTTTCTTTGTCATCGTCCATATATCATCCACAATAAAGATGTCACAGTTAAGTGCAAATTATCAACTCTGATTTAGGATAACATACCATGAGTTTGTTAAGTTCAATGTCAAACCATCAAATTACCAAGCTCGTTTTTGTTATACATGACATTTAGGTCAACAAAGTTGTATAATGAATTACACTTACTTGTAGCACTCAAAGTACCATCAAACTATCACAAGACTATGACCATTTTAAACATGTCAACTAGGTTTATTATCTTGGACAATTTGTAATAATTAAAATCACGATCCTGATGAATCCCTACTTTTCCATCACCCAAACACTTCTTTTTCCATTTATACTTTGTTTTTGCATCTAAACCTATCCCTAATATCATTCATTTTTGTGATTTCAATCCTCAAACCCTCTTGACAAGTATGATGAGGTATAGTTGTTTATTTTATCATTATTCCTAGGTTCTTGATGAATTAATGAGAGTTTTCAAGAAAAGTTTTACCAATGAGGAATGTTAGTGTTGTTCATGTACCACAGTTGTTCCAGTGCCCAAGTTTTTAGGTTCAAATATGTGTGTGCACCCAGATTGAGATTGATCACAAGGGTTTTGGAGGACTAAGTGCCAACATGGATTGTGACCTATTGGTTCGTGCCCAGGTCGCACATGGCGGTATCCAACTATGATTAAGGGTTTTCTAGTAAAAAACATGTTGAAAAAAGGATCAATCAACTTTCAGGAAGATTTACGAGCAAACAAAGAACACGTGAGATATTTATGAGTAATTTTTTTTACCTCTTTGTTCCACGAGAACAAGGGAAACTGACTCTATCTTTTAAACTCTATATTATCAACCNGGGGGGGGGGAAGAGAAGAGAATGATGTTGTAATTTTGAGACAAGTCTATACTTTCTATTCAAGCATCATTGAACTCTGTTCATTTCCATGTAATGGTAGTGTTGTAATTTTCATATTCACTATGTTTTAATACAAGCACAGATCTGGTTCATGGTATTTAGTTGTTTGTGATATTTTGAGTTTCATTCTCTCACTACCAAGATAGGAAAGGGCCCACCTCTCCTAAGACGTTGAGCTAAGTGCAAAATATTTAGTTTCTAGATAAGTTACTGATTTCATTTACATCATAGTAGTTAACTTGTGTTGATTCCATTGATTTGTGTGTAATAACATTTGCGGTGATAACTTTGTTTTACATCAAAACATTTTGGTAATTTCCACATAGAATCATACTCTGTGATGTTTCATATCTGATGTTTCTTCATATCTGGATCACGTTATTAACTCTAAGATAGATCCACCAGTGGTTAGTTTTATTTTGAATCATGTTCTATGTCTCATTGGAACTTTTTTTATATTTGCAAGAATGGTTTGGTAATTGACTGCTATTAGTTTCTTGTTGTGTGCATAGATTAAACTTTGTTTCCCTATTTTTAAGAATGTACTATTAAACAAACTCCTTAAGAACTAATCTATCACCGATGTGGAAATGTATGAACATTTAACATGAAAGATTACATTTCGGTAGTTGATTGTGAGATTAGATCTGAGAGTTTATGTCATTGCTTTGAATGCTTGTGTGAATGAGTGATTATGGTAGAATCATGTAACAAGACTTATTTAAATCACAATTGCACATGAGTCACCTCTTTGATTGTGAAAGTGATGAGCCATTACACAAGCTTGTTCTGTCACACATATCACATTACACCATGATTTGTTGTTTGTGTTGTTACCCTGCAATTGGTAAATTCTCCATTAGGTTCGTGACATTCATCTCAAGTTTTGAGTAACCTGTGGCAAATTGATTCGAGACGCCAGCCTAAGTGACACTTTGTTGATGTCTTAGAGTAGATTTCATTTTTATCATTAGGTGAACTTTCTTGTAACTATATCCAACCTCATTTCCTAGCATGAACACTATCATCTTGTAGTGAAATATTGCTTATTGAATTTTTAAGGGGACCAGAACAGAGAGCTCATGGTTAGAGATTGAAATTGATTTAGTATTGCTATTTTGGTTTTTTCTACATGTTTGATGAGTTGATTAAGTTTTGGTGTGGAGTGATTGTCCTTTGAGACAATAGAGAGGACTTAAACGAAGCCTTAGACTTCAACCTTTTGCCTGCACATATTGTGTTTACAACTCATAAGTTTACGAACCAAATTCACAAGTAAAATGGGTTTATTAACGACAATTAATTGACCCAACAGATCCAATGATGTATTTTAGAGCATTCCAAATTGTGATATTTTAATGAGTAAACATTGAGAAATCTCATGAACATTTAAGGCATATCAACCAATATAGTATGTGTGTGTTATGGATATATTGCAACCATGAGCAACCAAAGATCAAAAACATATCTAGATCAAAACAACGAACAATTTAAAGTATTAACAATAGTTTAGCTAAGAAACTAAGCCTTGTGTGGACTATGTAAACAAATGCACCAATAGTGAGAAGTTTTAACCCTTCAAATGATTAAATGTGACGTGTTTATGAATGTTTTCAATTCTATATTAGATCAACACCATAAACTTTCCACCAATGGCCTTAATAAGTGTCAACATTGGCCTTATAATAGTGAAGGAGCAGAAAGTAGAGTGAGTCGTAAGACTTTAGGAACCAAGTCATTCCACATATAAGTGCATCAATTTGCTTAAGGTTGTGTTTAATAATTTAAGTGTGCTCAAACATTGCAATACAAAAGGAAAATCAAGCCCAAGTGTTGACCATTCTCAAGCAAGTAAATAATAAACCTTGACCATAGTTTTATAAAAAGAGAGAGATGAAAGTGTCTATTAATTTTACTTAACATTCCATTATATGATGCATTTATATGTTCATGTGAGGTCTTTTCATAACACAAGGTTACCCAAATGATGTGCCACATCAGCCATTGAAACAAGTAGATAGAAAATCAAATAATGAAATAGAATTCCAATGCCCAAGGTGTCTCACTCAATGAGAAATTCATTGCATCTCATAATGAATTGATTTGCTTATATTAAGTGTAATAATCTCAAGGATGATCCAATATTGCAATTAAAACATGAAAACCTTGTCAATGGAGATGAGTGATAGCTGTCAGGAAATGCAGGACACTTCCACACTAATCCTAGTAGAAGAGAAGAATAATTTAATCAAGAAAGAAAACGAAACAAACAATCACATAGTACATCCATATTTTACCTTGGAAACCCTTAACCGGGAAAACCAACTGGCAACATTCCTTTGAGCGTTCTTCTATCTCATTGTCTTATTCATTCTGAATAAAAGATTACTTGTCTAACCTTGGTCCACACCTAAGACACAATCGAAATCACACCCTCTTGCATAGGAAAGAACAACCCTGTAGCCAATTCGACTTACATATGCATGGCCAACAACCTACACTTACACATGCATTAACCTGCAAAAGTGCATTACACGATCACCTTACAACAACATCCTTTACAGCCTTACACCACGCCTCTTTATACGATTTACAACAGGAAAACCCTAAATATTAGTGCCCCAAAATGGTTACATATCCATGCATATCATTGGCTACAAATCCCGCAAATCCTGGGAGTTTGTTATGGTTGACTCCAAGTCGGGTTTACCAGTCGAATACTAGTCTGATTTCATTCAGTCTCTAGTTGGTCATCTCACACCCACACTTCAAACTCCTTTTGGTTGACTTGTTGTCGATATCTTCGACTTTGAATTTACTCGGTCGACTTCCTTGACCTTCGACTTGCTGTCGATCTACCTCAACTTCGACCTATTGTCGATCCACCTCGACTTCAATAGTTAGTGTCAATTCACCTCGACTAGACTTTCACTGCAAAAGATATAACAACCCAAAATTATCCCACTTGTTGTCTTCTTTGATGAAATAGGAGATTCCTGAACTTTCGCTCACAGACCCAGGGCAACAATTCCCATTTCCTCTCTGCATCAAGAGAATTTCACAACACTCACAAACTTGGTCAACGAGTCTGCTATGTTTTCCAACATGTGTACTTTCTCCAGTAGCACCTTGTTACTTTCCACCATATCTATTACGAAATGGTATTGTACATCAATGTGCTTAGCCTTTGAATGATAAGCAAGGTTCTTTGCCAGAAATATTGTGCTTTGACTGTCGCAAATTACCTTCATAGCTCTCTTCCTAAACCTGATTCCTTAACACAATATTTGAATCCATACCGCTTCTTTGCTTCGATGAGTGGTCTCTTTGTATTCATCTTCAGTTATCGACAAGGATAGACTGCCTGTCACTTACTCATCCAACTTATTTCTCCACTGAGAATCTTGAGGACATATCCATTGGTAGACCTCCATCGATCTCGATATCTATCCTAGTTAGCATTGGAAAATCCATGTACATCTAATTTACCACTGTCACCTTTAGGTTTTCCTTGGTAGCATATAGCATAGTCCTTTATGCCACACAAATACCTAAACATTCTCTTAAAAATTGTCCAGTTCTCCTTTCCAGGTGTCGACATGTACCTTCTCAACACTCCCATTGTATGGGGAATGTCTGATCAAGTGTAAACCATCGCATACATTAGAATACCAACAACAATTGCATAGGGAACACGTGCCATGTCCTCTATCTCTTCCTGTGTCTTTGGACACTGTTCAATAATGAGCCTTTCTCCCACTGGAATTGGAACATTCACTGGTTTGCAATCTTGCATGTTGAATCATTTCAAAACTATTTCAATATACTTCGTCTGATTCAACTAGAAATTTTTAGCGGCTCGATCTCTCTTAATCTCCACTCCCAGAATGCATTTAGTTGCACTGATATCCTTCATGTCGCACTTGAAGGATAGTTGCTTCTTCACCTCTTTTATTACGTCCATGCTGCTTCCAATCAACAACATGTCATCGACATACAAAGCTACATATATGGAACGTCCACCTTCTTCCTTGGAATATATGCAATGATCATATTTGATTCTCACAAATCCCAAACTAAGTATGTATGTGTCAAACTTCTGGTACCACATCCTGGGTGATTGCTTTAGACCATAAATGGATCTTTTGAGTTTTCACCCCAACTTTTTCTTTCCCTTTACTGCAAATATTTCAGGCTATTTCATGTAGATTTATTCTTCCAGATCCCCATGTACGAAGGCTATCTTCACATCCATCTATTTTATTTCCAGATCGGATGTTGTAGCGAGAGGCATTAGTACTCTAATGGAAGTTAGTTTTGAAACAGAGGAAAAATCTCATCGAAGTGGACTCCCTCGACTTGGGAATATCCTTTCGCTACCAGTCTAGATTTGAACTTCTCGACTTGTCCTATGACATTCAACTTCTTCTTGAACACCCACTTGCTACCGACGAGCTTTCTTCCACTAGGTAACTTGACTAAATCTCATGTCTCATTCTTGTACAGGGATTCCATATCTTCGACCATGGAGTCCTTCCAGAGTTTACCCTCTGTTGAGTTGATTTCCTCACTGTCTGACTTGGGCTCATCGTCGATGGTAGTTAACACAAATTTAGAATTGAAGTCGGGTGGACTGTACCTTTAAACTAGTTTTCTTATTCTTTCTGACCTCCTTACCACCAGAGTCAATTATTCCACCTCTTTTTCAAATTCAGTCGACTCATCTGAATCATCTTCTTCGTCCCTTATTTCAAACCACACCTTATAAAGATTATTCTCGGTCTGAACAACTTCCTCAAGCTCGAATTTACCTTCGACTTCTTTAAAGACCACATATTGACTATACATTGTTCTCCTTGATGCAGGATCCCAAAGATTATATCCTTTCATCCCTTCTTTGTATCCAATGAAAATACATTTGACTTCCTTCTTGTCCAACTTGCTCCTCTTTTCCTCAGGAACATGCACAAATGCATCACAAAAAAACACTTTTAGATGTGTCACCAAAGTCTTCTTACCCGACCATACCTCATTTGGAGTCATGTCGACTAGCACCAATGAAAGAGACATATTCACCAGATATCTTGCAGTCTCAACTGGTTTCGCCTAGAATTCTTGTGCGACCCCAACACCACTGAGCATGCTCCTTTCCTTATCCATCAATGTTCTGTTAATTCTCTTGAAAACTCCATTTTGTTGTGGGGTATATGGTGTGGTATTTCAGCATGATATTCCACACTTCTTATAGAACTGATCAAATTCCTTTCCACATAATTCACAACCATTGTCAGTCCTCAACACTTTAATCCTCTTCTATGTCTGGTTTTCCACAAGAGATTTAAATTCTTTAAATCTCTCAAAAACCTCTGATTTCTTCCTCGGGAAATATATCCATGTCTTCCTTAAAAATCACCTATGAAGGAGACATAGTATATGGATCCATCAAGTGAAGGCACCGTAACTGGGCCAAACACATCATTATGCACCAGTTCTAGAATCCCATTTTCCCTTGTCGCTCCAGATGGGAACCTCACCCGATTTTGTTTCCCATATATGCAATGCTCATAAAAGTCGACTTCTAAACTAGATTCAGGAAAAAATTCGACCATACCTTTTTTTTTTCATAGCTCAAAGTCCCGTTTCTCCAATGTGTCACATCCTCTCATGTCGTAACATGGTTGGGTCGATTTCATCATGTCTTGTCGAGTCGATTTGAACCAACTTGTCTTGAGCCTAGTCGAGTTATGTCGACATAGAGTTGAGTCGAGTCGCATTCAAGTCGATTTCAGGTGCAATGATTCTATTGCATCCAGTCGAATCAACATTCCCTAACAACTTGTATAGGGTACCAATCCAAACTCCTCTCATTAAGACCATCACACCTCTGACCATCTTGCATGAATCCTTCTGAAACATAGTACGCACACCTGCATCACTCATCTTGCTGACATGTATCAAGTTTCTTGAAAAACTCAAAATCTGTAGCACACCCGGAAGGGTTATTTTCCTCCCATCCTGCAGTGTTAGTCAGACTCTTCCCCGTCAGACAATTATGGTTGTCGAGTCATCCCCCAAGAACACATCACCACCATCATATTGTTCATATTCACATAAAAATTCTTTATGTGGTGTCATATTATAGGATGCTCCTGAGTCGATCAACCAAACATCTTGATTTGAATATGTACTAGTCGACGCTAGGTACACATCACCTCCCTTCTTCGAGGTCATCTTTTTCTCAGTCGACTGCTTGTCGTCGGATCTGGCACCAACTCTTGTTGCCTTCGACTTACAATCCTTTTATAATGATCATCTTTACCACCTTTCTAGCATCTTCACGCCGACTGAACCGGGGATTTAGATCTACCCTTTGACTTGAACTTTCTATCAAAGAATCTACCTTTATCTCTGTCTACCTTTTGACCTCTCACTACCAGAGCATCTTTGGTCGATCCTTCCATGTTCTTCCTTCTCATTTTTTCTGATAGTAGATAAGAAAACACATCCTCTTGCACTAGTGTTGTTGTATTACTCCCAATAGGAATGACTAAGCTATCCCAAGAGTTTGGAAAATACCATAATAGGTTGATACACTTCTCCTCATCAATTATATTTATATCCACAAATGAAAATTGGTTTAACATGGTGCTAAACACATTTAAATTCTCAGTCACTGAACTTGCATCACTCATCCTCAAAAGATACATTGTATTTCTGAGAAACAACTTATTTACCAGAGATTTTTACTGGTATAAGCTTCCCATAATGTCCCATAGTTTCTTGGATGAATCTTCACTCGAGACATTCAACAACACCAAATCTACAAGACAAATCTGTATCGTACTTCTTGCTTTTCTTTTGAGTTTATCACATTCTTCCATCGACATGCCTGTCAGTTGGGTACCTGAACATACCACTGTCCATTGTTCTCGATCCACAATAATATATTCCATTTTAAGCTTCCAAAGCTCAAAATTCTGGCCATTGAATCTTTCTATATCTATTCTGGAACTGCTCGCCATTCTTTACAATGATATTTAAAACAATTTATGACTTAGGATTCTTACTTTACCTATGGTTTAGTTCTCAAATTCAAGATTGGAAAATCAAGATCTGATATACTCGCCAAAGCATTATGCCACTCTCATAGCTCAGTTGTCAGGGAAAACCTAAGCTCTGATACCACATGTCAGGGAATGCAGGACACTTTGAAACTAATCCTAGCAAAAGAGAAGAATAATTTAATCAAGAAAGAAAATGACACAAGTAATCACACAGTACACAAAGATTTTACCCTGGAAACCCTTAACCGGGAAAACCAACATTTCTTTAAGCGTTCTGCTATCATGTTGTCTTATTCAATCTGAATAAAAGGTTACATGTCTAACCTTGGTCCACACCTAAGACACAATCAACATCATACCCTCTTGCACATGCAAGAACAATCCTGTAGCCAATTTGGCTTACATATGCATGACCAACAACCTACACTTACACATGCATTAACCTGCAAAAGTGCATTACACGATCACCTTACAACAACAACCTTTACGACCGTACAACATGCCTCTTTATAATATTTACAATAGGAAAAACCTTAAAGACTGGATCCCAAAAATGGTTACATATCCATGCATATCATTGGCTACAAATCCCACAAATCCTGGGATTCTGTTACAATTGACTCCAAGTCGGATTTACCATTCGACTACCAGTCGGACTTCTTTCGGTCTCTATTCAGTCATCTCACGCCTGCACTTCGAATTCTTGTTGGTTGAATTTTCGTTGATATCTTCAACTTCGACTTTACCTGGTCGACTTCCTCAACCTCTGACTTGCTATCGATCTATCTCAACTTCGACCTGCTATCGATCCACCTCGAATTCGACTGTTAGTGTCGTTTCACCTTGACTAGACTTTCACTACAAAGAATATAACAACCCAACAATAGCAAGTACAATTTTAAACCTTGTGTTTTCCAAGCATTAGCAAGATAAAATCAAAGAGATATGTGAAATCAAGCACCTTAAGTTTTAATCTTAAAATACATTAGATCTAAGAATACAAAGTGTAAGGAACAAGATCCAAAACCCCGATTTCAACTAGTCAAACTGGCCTACTTATGCAAACCTTTGAATAAAAGACAAGGAGGGAAAGGGTTAGCACAAGTGAGATCCAAATCAAACAAGTTCTAAAAATTCAACCTTGGATCTAGCAATATAATTCATAATTTAACCTTCAAAACCCTAGATTGAAAAATAACAAAAAAAGGAAAAAGGGCGATGAGCTTTTTTGTTTTTTTGGATGAAAAGAGAAATAAGACTAGTGCCTAAGAAGTGATATGGGGTCCCCCTAAATCTACCCTAGGTGTTGTCCTTATAAATATGAGTCAATGCTGATGGCACCATGAAGGATTTCCTCTCAAGCATCAACTAGGCTAGGTGGGGTTTCTCAAGCATGGATGGGGGGGATGGTCCTCTACAAATCCTCTCCCAAGTATTATCAATGTGAACTTAAGGTTTGGCCAAGGCAAAAGGGAAGAGCCCTAGATGTCCTACCTCAATGCAAAGGAAACAAACAATAATGGTCACAGGGAATAAGGCGAGAATTATATACCTTGATTGTCCTCTCAAGTGAAGCAAGGTGCCCTTCTTTGACCTTATAGTAGCTCCTTCCTCCAACTCACCCAAAAAATATACCAATAAGCCTTGCAATATGCTAGAGAATGTAATATAATCACAATATAACATAGTAGGCAAATCTCTCAATATTATCCAACATATGAAAATCAGGAGGCTCTCTCCTTATATGGATAAGGAGCCTTCTCAACACAATGTGTTATCTCAAACCATGAGCTAAAACCATGAGCTCAAGTCAAATCCATGCGAAAATAAAATGTGTGGGCATAAAACCACCCTCAAAGCCCCCAAAGACAAGAAATTCCTCCTCAAAATGGTCAAGAGTGTAAACATAAGTCACATGTGTATTCCAACGGGCATAAAAACAAGTCCACTCTCCTCAATAGTGCCAATGTCCCCTCAAATGAGGGACGAATTGTCAACAACATGCCCAATAATCAACGACACTCCTCAAACTAACTCCATGAAGTGATTCCTAGGTGCAACAACCTCCAAATAAGGGTGATATCATACCACACATGTGAGGTGTCCAAGGTGAGCATCCAAAGAAAGGTGGCATGTGTGGATGTTCAATATTGGACACTCCTTAATAAAATAGTGTGGTCAATGCCATGACAACATGTAACAACTGTAACAACTTATGACCATGTGTAACCACCTCCTAGAATTCTTCAACCGTCTCAACAAACCTCCCACATGCGGTCCAAGAGGGAGTAATCAAGCATGCATGTGAGTGAAGGCATCTAAGGGAAAGGGATACATCCTGGGGTGGTCCAAGTGGAAAATATGTTGATTTGGAATCCATTTCATCACCTGATGCACTATCATGGATCCCAATGTAGTGACACAGATCCCAATGATCCTAAGAAAAGTGGCACAGATCCTAATGTAAGTAGATATGGTCAAATACTAGTACATGGATCCTAAGGAAACATCACGAATCCCAATGCAATGCCACAAATCTCAAGGCATGGTACACATATCCCAATGCAAGGATCCCACTTGTACTAGTGGGTCCAACTTATTTACAAGCCATTAGGTGATGCACACTTAATGATTTCTCTTAACACAAAATAGTTAATCTTAGAATTTTCCTAAGTTTTACCATGGGGGAACAACATCAACCCTTATACTTGTGACAAATCCTAGGATAAAGAGTATTTCCTAAGTCCCTAGGTAAAATGTAGGTGATGCAATGAATAATTATGGAAAGGGGAAGGGGAAAGCTTCATGTGGTGACCTTGAAAGTCATATAAAATGTTAGAGGTCTTATAGTTTTGTTCAACTAGCTTTCAAGAGCTAGGATTTTATATGGAAGCCTTTAAGAGGGAGCTTTAGAATTGAGTTTCCTTTCCTCAACACTGTTTCTTACTACCCCTTTTTCCTTTTTCTTTATATGTTCATTTTATTGAAAAAGTCCCTTTTTCTGTAGATTTTCACAGACAAGCATGGGACTAGGGGCATTGGCCTCATAGAAAGGTGGCATAGCTCAAGATTAAATATTTGTATTTTAACTTCATTAGCTCTTCACCTCTAGCAATTTTTGGGCTTTATTGACTTAGGATTTCTCTATTAGACATGTTGGTTACTTCTCTCCTATATTGTCTGAGTTTATTGACCCAGGGTTCATGTCTGTTCAGGTTTCCAACAAAGCCTATAAAACTATCATCCCTTCTGGTAAACCAGAAGGCAACACAACACACAAAATGCACTGCACAGTCTCACCTGAGATAGCTTTAATGGGTGGCTGTATGACTCAGGTGTTTACAACCTAGGATTGAGTGGGAGATAAGCGAGCTAAATATTGAACCATTATTATGACTTGTAATTGAAACATATTGTTATTCACGATTTATGCACTAGATCTATAGGCTTATCCCTTTAGTTTCACAAAGCCCTAAACAAGAAATATAATAACTCATTCATTCAACATAATAATAACTACTTCAGACAATAAGATATGCAAACATTCATCACATAACACAAATGTTACTGTGGTTCACCCCCTCCTGGGGCTATGTCCACAAAGATTTGTCTCTCAGTTCTATTATTATATTATGTCCGCATCAATAGCGTCGTGCGCTTACAAATATTCTCAGTCGGGTGAGATCTATATGAGGCGGACTAGATTTCACCAGGCTCCACAGCCTGCGATCTAACCCTCAATATCTACCCTCCATCGTCCCCCCTAGCTCAACAACTTATACAAAATAGGTCTCACAACAAAACATTACATATCACATCAACTCATGCATAACTACAATAATCAGAACAGAACAACACAAAATCCAACCCCCTATGATACCTACGTATTGATATTTATACATTTCGGGCTCCTCAACCGTTTACAATACCTTACCAAAACCCTAACCCTACCATCGTTAGGTCTTCCTCCCATGCGTGTGTGTTGTTCTTCCTTCCAGCTATTGCTTTCCCTTGCATGCTCGCGTGTTGTTCTCTTTTCTAGCTGTTTCTTTGCTCGTGCATGCTTTCTTTCCCAAAAACGCCATGCTTTTCCACTTTGGCCTTTGCCTACCTCCAACATGTTGGCAAATATTTAACAGATAGCGCATGCTTGTATACTTGTCATTGATGGAAAGTACAACAATGAAGATGGCATGAGTACAGAAAGTAATAGATGGGCATTATGAGAAGACGTTGCAGAGAAGATTCAAGATTCGAATAAGCTCAGAAGAGATAGAGCAGAGGATTGTTGGCAGATCATCGATGGCAAGATGAGAGTAAGTGGAACAAAGTAAGCTCGAGAGGAGAAGCATTTCTGATTGTTGGATCCCATTCAAAATTCCCAAAAGAAGGAGGACCGTTAGATCTGTTAGTAGACAAGAAGAACGCGTAGAAGAGGAGGACAGATCTCAGGCGTCAGATATGAGCATTAGATTCAATCATTGTTGGATCATGAAGGATCTACACGTTCATTAAAGTGAAAGGAGAAACGGGCTCACAAAATCCCGAAAGAAGGAGGACCATCCATCTTCAGGCAGGACACGTGGCGAAAGATCATCATGTTGTTGACTAGAAAGTCAAAGGAACGGGGTTCCTAACCTCTTGAATTCGTGATATGCGAAATCAAAAAACTATATTAGCTGTCAGTTCGAGGTTTGTTTTGGACCATTGATCTGAGCTCCATCTCGGAGCTTCGCCTATCGTGACTTGGAGAGGTAAGAAACATAACGATCGAAATCGCGATATGAGAAATCACGATTTAATATTAGTCTTCAGATCAAGGTGTGTTCTGGACCATTGATCTGAGCTCCATCTCGGAGCTTCGCCTATCGCGACTTGGAGAGGTAAGAAACATAACCAACGAAATCGCGATATGAGAAATCGTGATTTAATCTCAGCCGTCAGATCAAGGTGTGGCCTGGACCGTTGACCTAAGCTTCATTTCGGAGTTTCACCTATCGCGACTTGGAGTGACAAGAACCTCTATCGAAGGATTCGCGAGATGCGAATTCACGATGAGATCTGGATCGTAGATTCATCGAGATCATGGACCATTGATCTCAGCTCCATCTCGGGGTTTCGGGGATCACGAATTGGAGAGTCGAGATGCCTCATTTCCAGACTCACGAAATGCAAATTCGCGAAAAGCATTTTTTTCATAAGCGCTTGGTCATGGCCATGGTCATATAGAGGAAGGAGCTAGCACAGAAAAGCTCTGTATCGGAGTTTCAGAGATCGCGACATGAAGTGTTGAGACACTTGGCCACAGGAATGTCGTAATGCCGAAACCCGATTTAAAGGCAAGATTAATAAAGTTCATCCAACGGTGCAGATAAACTTGAATATGATCGGAGGGCTACTATTCTCTCTCACAGTTAATTCATCAGTTACGAATCAGTTAGCAAAACTGATTCATGATTCCTGATCGATTGGCGTTTCAGTTGCTTGGACAATTTTTTCTTTTTCCTAAGAAGATGCGAAGTGTAACTACTGTGGGTGTTGTGCATAAAAGAAAAAGATACAGACTGTGCATTTTTGGTCGTTCTGGACGAAAAAAATGAATTAAACAGTAAGAAAGGGAAAATCACAGGATGTGTAGGGTGAGACTGAGAATATGCACAGTGTAAGATAAAACTCAAAGAAGAGTAACAGATGAGGAAAAGACTTGAAGCAAAGCAGAATGACAGAACAAGTTGAAGCAGAGCAGAATGACAGAACAAGTTGAAGCAGAGCAGATTTGCAGAACAAACAAAGGAAGAGAAGAATTGCAGAACAGTAAGAAGAAGACCAGATTTACAGAACAAATAAGAAGTGGTAAGAATCGATTTATCTGTGTAGTTGGTTGTTTAATTATTCATTTATATTCCAGGGTGGTTGGGAGGTGCTAGGGAGGACTGTTGTCCTCAAGGGTTCAAGTGGGAGATTGAACATAGGGAGTTGTAGCTTCCATCTGGTTGCAGCCAGAGAAACCAGGGTGGTAGGGTGGTGTAAGGGAGAACAAGTGTTCTCCGTTATACATTTTGGAGCTTGTGTAACTGGAAGTTGGTGTTTCCATCCAGTTGGTGCTGCAACATTAAGGGAGTTGGTGCTTCCTTCTAGTGGGTGCTAGAGAAACCAGAGAGTTGGTGCTCTCAAACAAGTTGCGGCTTGTAAAATAGAGGTAGCATCCTCACATTGAGTTGGTGATCAATTATAGATGATGTAGAGAACTTAAAAGACTTCCTATCATTTCAAAGAAGAAGAGGTTTTCTCCCTTTATGGGTTTCCTCGTGAAAATCTGTCTCTGGATATACCTTATGTGTGACTGATGCTCATTACTTTTATTGTTCATATGTTGTATAATGTTGATGATCACTTGAAGAAAGATTAAGAATGTATTAATTGTTAAAATTGTTTAAGCACAATAACAACTGATTCACCCCCCCCTCTCAGTTGTCTTAGTAATTTCAACAATTGGTATCAGAGCGGGTTCATTTTATCCAAAGGTAGATCTGTAAGCTTAAACATGACAAGTCATGAAGGGACTTCAGCCTCTAAGCCCCCTCTGTTTGATGGAACAAATTTTTCCTTCTGGAAGATTAGAATGAGAACATACTTAATGGCCTTGGGTGCTGATGTTTGGGATGTAGTAGAGACTGGATATACAAAGCCTGTTGTGCTAGCCTCCAAGGACGATAAGTTAGAGTTTAGTTTTAATTCTAAGGGAATGAATTCTATCTTGAATGGACTTGCTGAAGCTGAGTTTGTAAAGGTGATGCATCTTGAAACTGCTAAAGCAATGCGGGATAAACTTATTAACAATTATGAAGGAAATGAGAAAGTAAAATATGCCAAACTTCAAACATACAGATTGAAATTTGAACAACTAAAGATGAATGAAGATGAAACAATTAGCAAGTATTTTTTAAGAGTTGAAGAACTTGTAAATGCCATGAAGGGTCTTGGTGAGAAGTTTGATGACTCACTCTTAGTTCAAAAGATTTTAAGATCTCTGCTTGATAAATTTAATCCAAAAGTCTCTGCAATAGAAGAATTAAATGATCTCAAAACTCTGTCCATTGATCAACTTCTAGGAACTTTAACTGCATATGAAATGAGAATTAGCAAAGATAAATCCAGTACTAGAGAAGCATCTTTTAAAGCAGACAAGAATACTGATTCAGAATTATATTATATTCAGGCAAAATTTGTGAGAAGGTTAAAGAAAGGATCAGGAAAATATCAAGGGAATTTTCCCTTCAAATGCTTTAACTATGGTAAGATAGGTCATTTTGCATCTAAGTGTCCCCATAAAAAAAGGACCAGAACTCTGACGATGAAAAGAAGTACAAATACAAGAAATATAATAAGAAGAAAAGTTTGGTTGCAAATAATGACAATTCCTCAGAAGACACCGATAATGACTCATCCTGTGAAGATAAGGCAAATGAATTCATGCTTATGGACAAAGAGGATTATGATAATAAAAGCATAGGCAGTGATGATAATGATGAAGAAGCTGTGGTTGATATGGAAGGAGAACTGATCAGTGCACTGGAAGAAATTGGCAGACTCAGAATTAAGAACATAAAGCAAAAACAATTGCTGATACAGTTCGAGAAAGAAAGTAAAAAACCTGATGAAGACTTTTCTCTGCTGAAAGTGGAATTAGAAGAGGCAAAGAAAATAGAAGACATACTGAAACAACAATTGTCAGAGAAGAAAGTCAGGTTTGAAGCCTCAAAAGAAGAGATAGTAAAAAGGATTGTATCACCAAAATCTGCCAAGTATTAAAGCCTCAGAAGGATTAACCTCCATTCTAAATCAACAAAGAAATTCAAAATTGAAAGCTGGATTGGGATATGAAGAAGGATCAAGTAATGATCATCCAAGTAATACAGAATCTATCAAGTTTGTCAAATCCTCAAACATTGACAACAATCACTCTGCAGAAATAAAGAAGGAAAATCAGCCACCAAGAAGGAATGAAAGAAAAAGCACCAGAACCGAATTTGTAGACCAGAAAGATTATCGGCATGAAAGAAATTGACCTCCTCAAAGAAGACAGATTTTTTCAAGGTACAAAGATTTTTTCTATGGTTATTGTTTTTTCTGCTCTAATTTTTGTCACAAAGCTATAAATTGTTCTTTAAGATTTAGATATGAACAATCAAGATATTCAATGAATAACTACCTTCCACAACAAAGATTGAGACAAGCAAGCAACAAACAATCATAGACTATAAATCATGTGATGACTGGGAGAAGGACACAGGTGAAACACAACAACAATTATGAGCATAACAATCGTTATGATCTATTATTCAGTGAACCAAAATGTTACAACTGTCATAATTATGGACATAAAGCTGCAGACTGTCGCTTAAGGAAATACAATCCAGACTTGAACCCCATTGCTGAAAATGTCAAGGTTTGGAAGAAGAAAGCAGATGACAAGTGAGGACTAGTATTATCAGCCCCAAAACAAAAGAATCCCTGGTATATTGACAATGGATGTTCCAAACATATGACTGGAGACAAAAGTAAGTTTCTAATTTTAAGTGAAAACAAATTAGGGAATGTAACTTTTGGAAATGATGCACTAGGAAAAATAAAAGGTAAAGGAATGGTAAGCCTGAGTAATGGCAAAGGAAAATCTCAAGATGTGTTGTTTGTAGATGGTCTGAAACATAATCTACTAAGTGTTATTCAAGTTTGTGACAAAGGATGTGAAGTTGTTTTTACTTCTAAAGACTGTAAAATAAAGGCTTTGAGTTCAGGACAACTGATTGCAAAAGGGATAAGAACATAAAATAATGTCTATGTGTTAAAAGAAGAAAAAAAAGAATGTCACTTAAGAAAATATGATGAAAGTTGGCTATGGCATAGGAGACTTGGTCACCTAAATTTTGATCACATAATCAAACTCATAAACAATGGGGTAGTAAAAGATCTTCCGAAGATATCAAAGCCATATGACTTTGTTTGTAAACCCTGTCAGATAGGAAAGCTTACTCGCACTCAGTTCAAATCTAAAAAAATTCCTTCAACAGACAAACCTCTCCAGTTAGTACATATGGATCTATGTGGACCATCAAGGAAAGAAGGTACAGATGATCTAAAAATGAAGAAGACTTGAAATACTTGAAATTATTTGCAATGTGAATGTTATGTGTTTAAAGCAAAAGGATCAGTTTGCAACACATAGATTAAAGGATTACTTATGCAAATTGCACATAGATAGCAGCATAATCAATGAACATAAGCACATAAACACAACAATTGATAAAGGAGTTCACCCCTCTTATGGGCTACATCTCCTGGTCCAGCTTCCAATGGATCATTATTATTAATTACTCAAAAGTGTTCAAAAAACATGTCTTACAATGCTCAAACTGACAAACCGACTGCTCCAATGGCTTTAGAGCATCCCAAAACCCCTGTTTGGGCTCTTTCGGCACCTCAATCGGTCGAAAAACGAAGAAGTTAGGCCTCCTGGAAGTCTCCCTCTTCAAGCTTGCTGTCTTTGCATCTACAAAACACACCCTTGTTGTTTGAACCTGGCACACACGCAATTTAAAGCGTGAAAAACCAGCACCGGGTGCAACCGTGCCAATGGTGCAAACCATAGGACGGTTAAGGGCGCACCAGCCCCTAACCGCCTAGATCCTGGGCATATGAGGTCATGGGACCGCGCGCTAAGGTAAAAAGTGGTTAACGGTTATAAAACCATATAACTCCCTCCGCGCTCCAGGTCATGGGAATATGGCGTAAGGTATATGACCAAGGGCTATTTTAAACCCCACGCGCCAACTGTTACAACCCCGCGCAATAGGTATATAATATGGTCATATGTGTTGATACAAAGGACCGCGGGCCGGGGCTAAGCCCCGACCCGACCCCCGCCCATTTATACAATTATATAACTTTATAAACATTTCAATTCATTATATGTTAACTCATATAGTGTGGGTGCATTGGTCGGACGGTTATGAAAAGGCGTTACATAGTGTGGGAGGTCCGGGGGTCAAACCCCGCGGACTCCCATAGTTTTACACAACAACCATAAACCCAATCAACAAGTGACACGTGGCGCCCACGGATTGGGCCATGTGTCCTCATATCATTTGCCACCAAAGGACACATGTCATCTCCTGATTCGACAACCATCAACCAACAACTGCTTGCCACGTCACTTCTATACGGTCGTACAGTCTGTACTGTCCTGCCACGTTAGACTGTACGGACTGTACAGTCAACACCAAAATTTTTGCCTATTTGACCTGACGAACATAACGTGATATCTTCTCCATATGGAGCCCGTTTGACAAAGTAAATATACCGCCGGAATCAAGAAGACGAGACAGACGTAATGGCATTGATTTCGTCGCATTCCGATCACTTTGATTTTTTCAGCAAAATTTGATCCCCTGATCAACAGGAAAAGAAAATTACTTTATGTTGATTATTGATGACTATTCTAGACTAACTTGGGTTGCCTTTTTGAAAGAAAAATCTGAATCATTTGAAAAATTCAAAGTGTTTAAGGCTTTGACTGAGAATCAAACAGGAAAAAGATTAAAGGCAGTAAGGTCTGATAGAGGAGGAGAGTTTAGTTCAGGGAACTTCAAAGAGTTCTGTGATAAACATGGGATCAAAAGAGAGTACACAATTCCAAGGACTCCACAACAAAATGGAGTTGTTGAGAGGCAGAATAGGTCAGTACAACAAATGGCAAGATCAATGATGAATGAAAGGAACATACCTCAGACATATTGGGTGGAAGCAATTCATACAGCTGTTCATATCCTTAACAAAGCTCATCTCAGGTCACACAGTGACAAGACTCCTTATGAACTATGGTTTGGAGGACCTGCTTCAATCAAGCATTTTAAAGTCTTCGGGAGTAAATGTTATATCAAGAACAATGATGAAAGTATTGGCAAATATGATGACAGGGCTGATGAAGGTATCTTCTTGGGTTATGCTACAAATAGTAAAGGGTACAGATGCTACAATAAGAGATTGCATAAACTAGTTGATTGTATAGATATAAAAGTTGATGAAGAAATCCCAGTCA
>ML809528.1:138746-159874 GCA_009831015.1 Picea engelmannii | reverse complement strand
CCTTGGTTGCCTGTGTCTTATCTTTCTTTCTGTTCTGGGGCCCTGTCTTCATTGGCCCTTCGTCTATCTGTGTTTTCCTTCCCTAGCCCATTCTTCATCTCTTGGGCACTTGAATTTCTTTTGGCCAGGTCTCTCCCTGCCCTGCCTCTTCTTCTGCTGTTCTTTCCGGTATTTCTTGGGTAAGGACGAGAGTCTTCCACTCATCGTCCCATTTGCTGATGACCATGTCGATGTCACCCTTTGTGATACAGTAGCGCATTTGCAGCCACTTTTTATCCGGATCCTTTCTTGCCTATATCCACATTGTATGTCATGTGTCCTGGAATTTGGCGATGTCCCCATATCACATGACAACTTATGGTGTTATTCTCCACATCTTGGAGATGGCTTCTTATAGGTTGCATAGGTATCCTTCAAAGATAGACCCATTTTCCTTTTTTCTTCTGGCCTCTGGCCTGGCTCTGAGCAAAAAATATCTCACCCCTTGATTTGGTTTCGGTCTTGTGTCAAAAAATACGTACCTTGGCTCTCTCCATCCCATGAAGGCTATTAGTGTGATCAACCATGAATAATGGAAATCTGTTCCTAGATCCTGCACATCCTTGTAGTCAGCCAGGAATAGGTTCAAGAGATACAATGCTCAGCTCATTGATGTGCCTTCTGTGCACTGAGCTTCAACTGAAATGACTCCAGCCAAGACTTCCTCCCTACAACATTTTCTTAGCAACTTGAAGGCTAAGATCTTTGCGCCCAGTTGTGTTGCGACATCGTTGATCCTTTTGATAATGATCTCTCTAGTTCCCCTGTCCGTGCCATACTTTTTCTTCATGTCTCTTGCTGGCACTTTCTCTCTGGATTTGTCATCCAGAAACTGTGCAGGATCCATGCCCCGAGTTGGAAATCCTATTATGTTCACGATAAGCTCTACGTCTATCGACATGAGGTTGTCCAACTAGATGTCGCCGCCATGTGTGACTGCTAACAACTGCTTGATGCATGCTATTGTGTGTTGACCTCTTCCAAAATGTGGTAGGTCCACCAGACCTAAAATTCCTATCTTCTGCAACCCAGTTTCCCATTGGAGTGGCTAATCAAGCGGTTCCCCAAACCGACTAGTTCCCACCGTCTCCATGTATACTCTTTTTGCAAGTTCTGGGAACTTGTCTTCGTCTGCTATGTCGTGGTCTGAGTATTTGAGCTTCTCGATGTGGCCCAGTGGCTCTGGTCCTACCTGTACCCCATCTGGTATGCATGGTAGAATGATTTTATCTATCGGTTTCTTGCGAGGTGATCTGGGTATCTGTATTTTGTCTTTCTTTGATGGCGGTGGCTGGCTCAAAATTCCAATGACTTCCATTTGTTCCTTAGTCTTCCTTTTCGAATGACCCGTGATATCCTCAACCGTTCCCTCAAGTGGGTGGTATGATATGGTCGTTTGAGACTCGTCTGGCTCAATATATGCGTTCTGATTTGGCTTCGTTCCATTTCCTTCTAGAACTGGTCCGGTGTTTTCTGGTTGTACCTCCTTCAGGGTTTCTGCTTCCTAGTTATGTGGCTCTTGTACTTCTGCCAGTATGTCTGTATTCATGCCCTCCGGTGATGGCTGTTGGATTTCTTCCAGTATGGGTGCCGAGTGCACCGGTGTTGTCTCTAGGGATGGGATTTATCCGATGTTGATGATCTCCAACGGTCGATGTTCACCTTCTTCCACTTGTCCTCGTGACCTAGTCTGAACTCTGGTTTTTCTGGTGGTCTGGTTCTCTTCTTCTTGCTTGGGTGGTGCCATGGCGATGAACATCAACTATTTTTTGGGTTCAAATGGTCTCTGTGAGCTCACTTTGTGCTTTTCATCCTCTATTACTCTCTGTCTGCTCTGCTTTCGCGAATGGACTATTTTCTTCCGCGTCTGTGTCTTGTATGGGTTTTCCATGAAGCTTGTTGATGACACTTCGTTCATTATGGGTTTTAATGCACCTTAACTATGGGTTCAATGCATCTTCGATGGGTTTGTACTTTCCATTACTCTGCATTTCTTTCTTTAGTTGGTGCATTTATGTGGTGTCCCATCGATCCTTGCTGTCCTTTAATTCCACCTAGTGCTGTCATGTCATCCTACTTTTTCCGATTTTGATTTTCCTACTTGTTTCCCTTTGTATGTGACCGTTGTCCTTCTCCTCTCCGAGTTTGTGTTCCTCAGTGTGCTTGATATCGCTTTCTCTGACATAATGTGCCCTTTTTGTTTCTTTCCTTTTTTTCTTTTCTTTTTCCATATACTGTGTGTTTTTTTTATTATTATTTACTACGTGGTGGCTGGTCGAATGTCCTTGTAGAGCTTCAGTCGGATCCCATTTATCATACCTTTGAGTTCTGTGCCTGATAAGTCTCTTAACTGTACAACTCCTCCATCTATGACATATTTTACTACATATGGTCCTAACTAATGCATTCTAAGCTTTCCCGGGTGCTGAAACGATTTGCTATCATACATTAGTACTAGGCCTCCTTCCTTGAATGTCTTATTCTTGATGTGTCAATCGTGCCAAGATTTATCTCTTGATTTCTGAACTTGTTGGTGGAACCCTACTAAGATCCAGTCTTCCTCCATGGTCATTAACTAGTTTAGGCTCTCTTGTACTGCGCCTTGTTCTGTCATTTGTGTAATTGCTGCTACGTGCAAGTTTGGTACTAGAAATTCTAATGGCACCACTACTTCTTGGCCATAAACCAGTCTAAATGGTGTGTGCCCTGTCAATTTTTTACATGTAGTCCTGTAGGCCCATAATACTACTGGTAATTTGAGATCCCGATTGTCCCTGTTGACGTTACAGATCTTTTTCAACGCGTTCTCCAGGATTTTGTTAAATGCTTCCACAATACCATTTTCCTGTGGGTGATATGGTGTGATCTTCTGATGATGGACTTCAAACTCTTTAGTCATAGTGTTGATGGTGCTATTTATGAAGTGTGTGCCTTGGTCGCTCATTAAAATTATTGGACACCCAAATCTAGTGATTACTTGTTCGAATAAAAAATGCATTGTTGTTTCTGTGCTGCAATCCTTCACTCATGCGGCTTCCGCCCATCTTGTTAGGTATTCTGTCACGGTGATAATGTACCTTTCTCCTGTTCTTTTTGATGGTGAGTTGATTGGTCCCACAAAATATATTTCCCATTTATCAAATGCTCGGAGTGTTACTTGTGGTCATAATGGCATCTCGTCCCTTCTGTTGGGTTTGCCTACCCTTTGACAGATATCACATTTTTTACAGTACTCCTTCGAGTCTGTGTGAATTGTTGTCCACCATAGTCCTGCACGCAATACCTTCTATGTGGTATATTTGCCTACATAATGCCCTCCTGGTAATCCTTCACGGGCTTCTTCTAAAATTCTTGGTATTTCATGTTCTAGCACATATCTTCACAAGATGCTATCTGCACCCATATTATATAGATGTCCTGCAATCAGTTGATAGTCGACAACGCAGACTACCAGGTTTTTCTTATACACAGTATTATATGCTTGCGGCGTAGTACCTGTGCTCAAGTACTGGATGATATCTGCGAAGTATTCATTAACGATCTTAACTAAGAATAGTTGTGCATCCAGAAAGTTGTCCTCCAATTTTGTATGTTCTTCTGCATTGGTGACTCTTGATAGGTGGTCAAGTCCTGCATTTAAATTTCCTAGTTTGACGATTACTTCAAAGTAAAATTCTTGGAATAGTAGTAACCATCGACAAATTCTCCCCCCCAACACTGACTTGTTGACTAAATATTTCAGGGCTGAGTGATCTGTGAACATCTTAAAGTGTTTCCCCAATAAGTAATGTATGAATTCCTTAAACGAAACAATGACTACTCTGGAAAAGATTGTTGGTGCATTCTTCAGTCCAAATGACATAACTGTGTACTGATATGATCCCCATTCTGTCACAAACATGGTCTTGTATTTGTCTTCTTGTGCTATCTTGATATGATGGTAGCCTGAGAATCCATCAGCGAATGAGTAGGCTTCATGTCCTCCTACATTCTCTAACACTTCATCCATGAAGGGTGTATGGAATGGGTCATGTAGGCATGCATTGTTCAACTTCCGCAAGTCGACTCATATCTTGATCCCTCCTTGTTTCTTGTCCTATACTACCATCGGGCTTATCCATTATGATTCTTCGTCCGGTTCTATGATGTCGGCTTCTAGCATCCTGTCAATCTCAACTTTTACTTTTTGCTTATATATGGGGTTCAGTCTATATGGTCGTTGTCTGATCGATCTCGCTTCTGGTCTGAGTGGTATCTTCATCTCTCCTAGATCTCTTGCTATACCCTTCATCTCTGTAAACGTTGTGGGGAACAAGTCGTTGTATTTGCATGATAACTCTGTTATGATTTCCACTATTTGTTCATCCCAGTAATCTCCAATGCTGGCCATTTTTGGATGCTTAGTTGTGCCAATATTGACCTTCTTTACTTTGATCGATGCGGAAATAAATTCTGATTCTATAGGTGGACCTTCCACTTATCTTTCTCCTTCTGCTTCTGCAATCTGAAGATCACGTGGATCATATTCATCTGGTGCTTCCTCTTGCACATGGTAACATGACAACAGTTCCTTGACTGTTTGTTTACAACAATTCCTTGACTGTCTGTTTGTTCCGCTGTTGTTCTTCTGTGATGATTTCAACTTCTGGCTCTTTGATGAATATCAATCCTCTTATCTACTTCAACACGACATCTATGTTGGGGTTCTCATGCTTGAATGAGAAAGTGACTGTAAAATTCCATTGCAATGTCATCTAGGTCATAGTTCGTTTGCGCAATTCCTGGTCTGTATACCAGTTTGCTAGTATGCCCTCTAAAGTGTGTATAAAGTAATGAGGCCATTCCTCTCGAGGTGCCATTTTCCATAGTGTTCTACACTCCTCCAAGTGTTTCGCTGGTGCCCCTTGTCCATCATACTTCTACTGTTTTTTTTTTTTATGTTCTGCGCCGAACCTTATGCACAATAACCGCTTGCATTGGTACCAGTCTGTGATTGTCTCTTTATGTGCGCCCCACCATCGTGCAAGTGTAGCCTTGAGTGCTAGATCTATTGCTAACAGTCTATGATTCTCTAAGACTTCATCTTCATACTATGATAAGAATGTCTCCAGATCATTTACTCCGTGGAAACTGGGTGGTTCTCTGATTTTTGTGCCTACCCATCTTATGACACGGTCTATTCATGCACATCTCCTCGTGGATACTTCATGTAGCCTTTGTTGCTAGTTATCTAAACCGATATCTAAATTTGTTGCACAGGAAGTGATGCTCCGCCAACTGAGTATCCCATCTGTAGTTGGGTTTACGTAATCCTCATCACGCGTTGTTGTTCTGTACAACTGGTCGATTTCCTCTAGGTCCAAACAAGTGGGTTCTACGAACCTCTCCCCTTCCGACAGATCCAATGGTGCAATGACCATGTATTCTCCTGAATCAACTGTCATTTTTCTGGTCTTTAAGTTGATTATGGCCTGGTTGTCAAACGCTCAATCCAGACCAAGCAATGTGGGGTAAGGTGTTGTTCCATTCACTATTTCAATGACTTCAAAATCTTCTTTAGTGCACACTCCATCTAGGTCTAATGTCACTCCTTTCAGTCTACCTATCGATAGGACTCTGTGTTGGTTCACCAGTTTCAATTGAACAGGTGAATATCCTAATGTGGGCTCTCCCATGCATTGCCATGTCTTCTTTGGTAGTACCTTAAATTCAGACCCTAGATCTAGTATAATGTCTCCCATATTGAAATCTCCAATGTTGGTAGTCAGTCTAAATTCCCTACTTGTTCTTCTTCTTGTGTGTAGGTGATTGACAATTTTTGCTTCTAGCTTTTCTTCTGTCTCGAGGCTACATTTTTCTAGTATGTTTTGCAAGATTTTCATAGATCATGGATCACTTAATACCTTAACAGATGATTGCAAAAAGCCTTTGATTGTACTTACTTGGCCCATGGAATGTATTTCACTAGTATGATCCAATAGTGGAGGCATTTCATATTCGGGTGCTTCCTTGCTTGGTTGCGCAGTTGAAGTTGTCGCAATATCTTCCTTCTGAAATTCTTGTCGGGCTTGCTTAAATATATCCTTTTCCTTCTGCGCGTCTAACTGCTTCCTTGGTTCGATGTTCTTTTTCACCCATTTATTTTGTGCTGGCACTTGTCGAACAATGTCATCCCCTGTTTTTCTCCTCTGCGAGTAACTATATTAATGTTCTATCCTTCATCCCTTGCTTTGACAGAAATCCACTAAACACTCTGGTTGTTTTGGTTCCTCTTTTCCTGGATATTTACTAGTAGTGTCGGGAATTCTTCTGTATCGTGGTCCAATGCGCGACAATACATATAGGTTGATGGTGGAAGTGAACATTCCCTTGCATAATGTCCTGATTGTTGACAATTGTCACACACCACTGGTCCTCTACCTCGTCCTCCACCTCCTCTTGCTCATCCTCCACCTCTGTAGCCTGCTCGATCTCCTCTCATGGCATTCTATGAAGGTGCTTGATTAAACTGCGCAGTATTGTACTGAGGATGTGTTGTGTTGTATTGAGGTTGCACATTATTATATGGTTGTTGCGCAATATTATACTACTGCTACGCAGTGTTGTATGGAGCTAGACCTTGATTAAACTGTGGTGTGGCTTTCCCAATCATTATTTCTTCTTGCACTCTATATGCATCTGATGTCCTTTCCTGCATCAACTCCATAGTTCTACAATCTTTGTCATCATGGCCCATTGACTTGCAAAAGGTGCAATATGAGATCTTCCGGATTGTCTATTATTTCTGCATTATCGTGCAGTCATAAGGGTCCTGACCCGGTTTCTTGCATATATCACACCATAGTCCTCCCGTTGGTAATGGATTTGGCATTCCTGCTACCATATACTGTGCAAATGTTGGGCATTCATTCTTGTGGTGTCCTTTCATCCTGCATGTGGTACACCAAACAAATTCTCGTTTGTCCTTGTTCTTATTCTGGTTCAACTAAAACGTTAAGTTCTTCAAGTCCTCCTTCAGTTCTTCAATAGCTGGGTCCATCTACTGATACTGATTTTATTGTAGCTGTAAGGTTGCCTACAGAGCTTCTACCTGTGTTTAGAACTTTTGTTTTCGCAAAGGGTATTTTAAGTGTGGTAACAATGAATTGACAAATAAGTGTCTATGCTACATCTCGGTCATGAGATACTTTAACTTTCTCTTAAGTCACTTGAATCTCTGATCAATCTCCCATACAAATTCTCCTAGTTTCTGTCTTATTTCGATCATCTCATTCATGTATTGATCCTCTGAGATCGACTTCTGGAACTCATTTATCATTAGCTTCTTAATGTCTGCCAATGTCCTTGTCATTCCAGGTGCACTGTTTGCGTCTAAAATCATGTACCAGTCTAGTGCGCGGTCTCTTAGCGTAATCACTAACTGCGCAAGTTTGTTATCTTCATCAGTGATTTGTTTTTCTTCCCAGATATTTGCACAAATAAACAAATGTTTCTCAGGGTCTTCTGCTTCTTCTCCTCAAAATTCAGGTAACCTGATGGTGGGATCGTGTCTTGCCATTTTGAATGCTAAACTACTACCTCTGAATGGTGTAGATACCTAACTAGTGCTACCTAAACTGGATCCTCCAATTGTTATTCCTTGCGTAGATGTAATTCATGTTGTCTGCCTTCTTTTGAACTACGGTTGTCTAAACAATGGTGTTCTCTTTGGTGTATTAGTCACACATGGGTTTATGGGTTCCACACTGACATTGATATGGATAGGATGGATGACTTCTCCTCCCACTCTTGGACCTCTCATCTTTTTCTCATATGTTGTGCGCAATATTTCCTCAATCTGCTCCACAACCCGAAGATCCTCTACCTCTTCATCATCACTCGCCAAGCCTTCCCTCACAGATATAGGTCTCTTCTTGGTATTCACCTTGTATTGGTAGGGTGATCCACTACGCGTCTTTCCAGTTGTCTCCAAGATCCACCGGATCTGGTTGTCATCCATCATGATTGGGTCCAAGGGTTCTTCCTTCTTTCCCTTATCCTTTACTCCTTCCATTTCTCCTCTTGCTTTCAATGCTTCCCCCCTTCCCCCATGCACACAGGGAAATTTAGCTATCTGATTCCATTGTCATTACACCTTTGTTATATAACAATATATTAATTGAAGTATAAAGTGATTGAATGTACCTTCCTCTAGTTCTCCGTAGAAACTCTTGCGTCGCTGCGTTGTATGACTTTGTTGTGTCTACTGCAAACAATTTGATAAAACCTACCACAATACTATCAAGCCAAAATTCTACTACGTGGGTGAACTTGTTGTTCGCCTGCTGAAGATGCTCAATCTGTACTGGGGTCCACTCTAGCTTTCAAATCTGGTTCATTACGTGGTTATCCTTCAACCTTAATATCCACTCTTGTAATAGATGTGGAAAATCACAGAAAAATACTTGGTGTAAATCAGTAAACACGTATTTCTCAAGATATTTGCGAGGTGTTAGTCTAGGGTTTCTATTGTCTTTTTGTGCAAAATATAGATCCTTAGTTCTTAGCCAAGTTTCGATCTCTGATTTTTTGGGATTCCATGGCCTCAACATTCCGTCCTAATGGCTCATTGGTCTCTTCCCTAACCTTTTCTTAATCCACTTCTGACCGATCTTTGAGTTATCTTCTCTACTTAATCCTCTCATGTTCCTACCAATGGAAACATAACCATTTGTTGGTTACTTCTCTCCTATACTGTATGAGTTTATTGACCCAGGGTTCATGTTTGTTTGGGTTTCCAACAAAGCCTCTAAAACTATCGGCCCTCCTAGTAAACCAGAAGGAAACACAACACACAGAATGCGCTGCGCAGTCTCACCCGAGATGGCTTGCTGTAATACTTAGGTGTTTACAACCTAGTATTGAGTGGGAGATAAGCGAGCTAAATATTGAAACATTATTATGACTTGTAAATGCAACATACTGTTATTCACGATTTATGCGCTAGATCTATAGGTTTATCCCTTCAGTTTCTCAAAGCACTAAACAAGCAATAGAATAACTCATTCATTCAACATAATAATAACTACTTCAGATAATAAGATATGCAAACATTCATCACATAACACAAATGTTACCATGGTTCACCCCCTCTTGGGGCTACGCCCAAAAATATTTGGCTCTCAGCTCTTTTATTACATTATGTCTGCATCAATAGCGTCGCGTGCTTACAAATATTCTCAGTCGGGTGAGATCTATATGAGGTCGACTAGATCGCATCGGGATCCACAGCCTGCGATCTAACCCTAAATATCTACCCTCCTTCATCCCCTCTAGATCAACAACTTATACAAAATAGGTCTCACAACAAAACATTACATATCACATCAACTCATGCGTAACTACAATAATCAGAACCGGACAACACAAAATCCAATGCCCTATGATACCTATGTATCACTATTTATACATTCCGGGCTCCTCATCCATTTACAATACCTTACCAAAACCCTAACCCTACCATCATTAGGTCTTCCTTCCATGTGTGCATGTTGTTCTTCCTTCCAGCTGTTTCTTTCCCTTGCATGTGCACATACTGTTCTCTCTTCCAGCTGTTGCTTTGCTCATGCATGCGCATGTGTCCTGGCAATGAAACCATTTGTTGGTTACTTCTCTCCTATACTGTCTGAGTTTATTGACCCAGGGTTCATGTCTGTTCAGGTTTCCAACAAAGCCTCTAAAACTATCGGCCCTCTTGGTAAACCAGAAGGCAACACAACACACAAAATACATTGCGCAGTCTCACCCGAGATATCTTTAATGGGTGGCTGTAATACTTAGATGTTTACAACCTAGGATTGAGTGGGAGATAAGCAAGCTAAATATTGAACCATTATTATGACTTGTAAATGCAACATACTGTTATTCACGATTTACACACTAGATCTATAGGCTCATCCCTTTAGTTTCGTAAAGCACTAAACAAGCAATGGAATAACTCATTCATTCAACATAATAATAACTGCTTAAGACAAATAAGATATGAAAACATTCATCACATAACACAAATGTTACCGTAGTTCACCCTCTCCTGGGGCTATGTCCACAAAGATTTGGCTCTCAACTCTTTTATTATATTATGTTTGCATCAATAGCGTCGCATGCTTACAACTCTTCTCGGTCGGGTGAGATCTATATGAGGCGGAATAGATCGCACCAGGCTCCATAGCCTGTGATCTAACCCTCAAGATCTACCCTTCGTCGTCCCCTCTAGATCAACAACTTATAAAAAATAGGTCTCATAGAAAAACATTACATATCGCATCAAATCATGCGTAAATACAATAATCAAAACCAAACAACACAAAATCCAACCCCCTATGATACCTACGTATCACTATTTATACATTTCAGGCTCCTCTGTCATTTAAAATACCTTACCAAAACCCTAACCCTACCATCGTTAGGTATTACTCCCATGTGTGCATGTTGTTCTTCCTTCAAACTGTTTCTTTCCCTTGCATGTGTGTGTGATGTTCTCTCTTCTAGCTATCGCTTTGCTCGTGCATGATTTCTTTCCCAAAAATGCCATGATTTTCCACTTTGGCCTTTGGCCTGCCTCCAACAAGACATTTCTAGTGTCATTTGACAAGTCAAACATGATCAAGAATACATTTTTTATGGATGGAATGGAGTAAAATGGGGGAAATGGAAAGTGTTAAGTATGGTTAGGATATGGAAAGTGCTACCTCAACTGATTTCCTAGTAGGAAAAACTGGCTCGAGAAATGATGACACTTCTAAAGAAAAATTGTGTCCCCCATGGTACGATGAGGCAAATAATAAAACTATAAATTTTATGAAGTGTTATCATATCTCATTTCAATGTTTATCACTTTCGTGAATAACTTAGAAGTTATAACACCACGTCCAAGTATAACACCAATGCATGGAATATCAAATAGAGTATAATGAAAACCATAATGTGCCATCCATAAGTTCATATATCATCTAAAGAGTGAGGGAGGATATATCATATACTATGGTTGGGATAGCATGATCATATGTTTGATGGAGAAACTGTGAGAAATGTCTGAGTCTGGATAATATGAGAAAGAAAGTCCATGCAATCAACAACACAACACCCTTGTGAGGGTGCCTTTGAATTTGTCACCCCTTGGGGGGTAACATTTGGCTCCTAGTTAGGGACAATTCCCTCTAATGCAAGAGTGTATGAGAACTCCATAATCTCATGTGGGCTTGTGATCTACACTTCATCTAACTTGGAAAAGGCATCAACAAGGGTGAATCTACCACCGTAAGATAAGAAATACTACTTTGCATGAATTTTTTTTTTCTTAAGTCTAAGTATTTTTTGTTTGCTAGTGTGTTTGTTTCCTGCAGGACTATCCTTTGGTCTAAGAAATTGCGACCCAGAGGCATCTAAGCTGTCAAAATCACCTTGGGATTATGCCCAACTTGGGCCACTCCAACCCTTAACATGGATGGATTTTTTTGAGTGTCTCCTCCCAAATACTGCGAGTTTCGAACCTTGGATGCCTAATAGAATGAAACCCTCAAAATCCAATCATGCTAGTAAGATATGACTCTTAAGTCCAAGTATGGAAAAAAAAGAATGAAAACATTTGCAAGTAAATTACTCTAAGACAAATCAAATACATCAAGCAACTAGGCAATGCATGAAAGGAAACACACAAATGAGGACAAACAAATTCAAGGTAATAAATTAAGCAAACAATGCATAATACCACTCAAAGAGCATATTCATAGATCAACTATCCAATGTTAGATAATACAAAGAATGTTTAGTAAATTACTTAGCAAAGGAATCATCAAGGGAGAATCTACCACCCCGAGAGAAGAAATACTACTTTGCATGACCATCAAAATTTTCTTAAGCCTAATCATGGAAATAAAGCATGAAAAAAATTGCAAGTAAATTACTCTAAGGAAAATCAAATGCATCGAGCAACTAGGCAATGCACGAAAGAAAACACACAAATGAGGACAAAAAAATGCAAGGAAATGAATTAAGCAAACGTCCTATACTATTGCTCAAAGAGCTTACTCATAGATCAAATATCCAGGGTTGGATAACACCAATCATGTTTAGTGAAATCACATACCCAATGTAACCATTTGATGAGATGTTCATCTTTGTAAATCCTTCTCTCATATTGGGTGGTAAATCGAAACAAGGAGGTATTAATCTTTGTGTAATAAAAAGATAAAGTCTCTATCATCCCTAGGTTCATATTAAGGTGACGATCTTGAAGTATGAGCCTAAGAATTTGCCTAAGATGAATCATTGTGTCATAATACTTCTCCATCCAATGACATATAGGGATGATATAATTAGGTGACAAAGGTATTAAAGGTGGCTCCAACTGTGGGCATTGTTAATTTTCCTTGTCACCCTTAATCAAGGGACAATAATAGCATGTATGTTCATGACTTAAGGTTTGTCTTTGAAAATAAAGTTGAGAGTATTGACTCAAATTTATGGCACTCTCTTCATAATCTCTCATGTCATAAATAGGGAACCACTTTTTGAGGAAAACTTTGAAAAAAACCAATACTGATGAGATTTCTCCTTTGCCTAGTTCATTGTACCAATAAAAATATCATGCTCAAGGAAATCCAAGGACAATACAAACGTCTTCATCTTGGCATCCTCATGAACTATTTTGAGTTTCAAAATAACATTAATTAAGGATGTAATATGCTAAATAGGTGAGTTCTTAAGTCCATGGATCTTGGTAGTTCTTGTCTACAATATTCACAATCATTTGGGTACCCTATGATTCCCAAGAAATACAAAGGATTAAGTAAGTCCCTTAGAAACCATTCCATTTCATTCAAACCATTATAACCTTCAATACAATTTTCTAAGTTAGGATCTTTCCAAAGTCCAAGTTCATTCATCTTAATGGTAATAAAGGAAAAGGAAAAGGACACCCAAGGTTAAAAGTTTGTCTTTCTTATTGATAAGGTTGAAAATCAGTGTAACTTATCCAATGTTCATCATGCACTTTAAAAAGAACTTGTTTTATGAGATTGTCCTTCCTCAAGTCATCAAAAGTTTCATATTCACCCTCTTTTTTTTTCTTACTTCATCGATTTTAGGTTCCAAAGAAAATGCAAGAACTACATGAATACTCAAGTCTTCATCCAAAGTGTTAACAAATTCATTCCTGGTTTGTTTTGGATATTCCACATGATATCGCCTAAACCTCTCCCTATTCAATGTCATAAAGGTACCATCGCAAGTATGTATAGTAACATATGAAAGGTCCATTTGTAAAGAACCCCCTAAGTGAGCAAAAAATTTTCTTGACAAAAGAATCCCCCAAGAATTTGGGATATCTATGACAACAATATCGATCAAGATCACTATATCTAGATATATATTCAACCTTATAGTCAATTTATTGATCAAACCGAGAACCTCTACCTCCCTTCTATCCATGGCACCAATTTTTTTGTATGACATTCGTATCTTGAGGCCTAATTGATGCATCATTGTTAATGGAATAATGTTGGATGATGCCCATGAATCCAACATACAATAGTGCAACAATAGTTTATTCCCTCGTAAAGATAGGTAAAAGGGGTCATGTACTCCATTAAATCCTCCTTTTTTCATGTTTTGAAAAATCACAGGTGTATCTTCAAAAGATTCTTCTTTTCCTTCACCAAATCCAAGCATGTTTCCAACCTTCTTTCTTTGTGATGGTATATTTACAAATTCTAGGAAATGGATTGATATGTGATATTTTGCAAAATAAGAATTCAAGTCAATATTGATATCTTTACAAGTGGCTTTTGAAAAGTTTGAATTTGAAGCATCACTTGAACTCTTTGTTGGTTGAATTGGTTGTTTTCATTTTAGGATCACTCGAGGTTGTATATATTGAGCACTTTGGGGTTGTCTACTAGATGCACTTTTAAGTTGTTGGGTTGGAGGACCTTGGGGTTGTGGCTGATCTTGTTTACCCCTTCATTGGTATGTGATCCAATCCTTTTGTTGGATCCTCCTCTTTATTTCTTCCTGAGATGTCTTAGGAGCTAGAGCTCTAGCAATGATGGCTTGGTCAAGACTCTTCTCTTTAGCTCCTTTGACTTGTTAATTTGAAGGGTTGGAGACATTATTAATCACATCAAGAAAATCACCCACATAATTGATAGAATTACATGACCCATTCTTATAAATCTCACTTGCTAGTTGAGTGGCTTCTTTGGCAACCACACAAGTCTCTTGGTTATGTGTCATATTACAAGGGTTGCACCATGGCAAGGATTATTCTTCCACCACACTGTTTTCTTCTAGAGGGTTTGGAACCTTTTGATTTTGATTATGTTGAGGTTGTTTAGAATTATCCCAACCACCAAATCCTCTTGGTTGAAATCTATTTTATCGGGCTTTCCTTTCCAAAATAAGTGTCTATTTTGCATGGCTCGGTTTTTCTATTGAAGTGTTTATGTTTGTTTAGAAAAAACAACCTCCATCATCTTCATCAAATTTGATAAACAAATCATCATCTCATTCTCATAATTAGTAGTGTTGACAACATTCTTCTTGGGTTCACTCTTAGTCCTAGAAGATCTTGCTTGGTTGGATCTTTCGCAAGCAGATAAGTTCGTTTCAACCTAGATGGAATCGTGTTGGGTAGCTACAAGGTTTTGAGGATATTGTTGTCTATGAGTTTGATATTTTGGTTCATCTTTTGGACAATTTGAGTAAATATTTTATTAAATTATTCCATAGTCTCATTCTCATTTTTCTTGGCCAAACTAAGGGCAGCCAAAAATACCCATTTTCCATTTTCTCACCCCATTTCTCCATAAAACATTCTCCAATTGATTCCATTTGTAGGTAAGGATATGAACCAATCTTATGCATCATCTTCCATGGAATGTGCAAATAACCACATCTTCATAATTTGTAGCAAACTTATTAGCTATGTTTTTTAACTTCATCCAATGGTCTGTTGCTGACATAGTATTATTACCTTGAAAAGTTGGAGAAATTAAAAGGCCTGTTCAATTCAACAAGCCAATCATCCATTATGAATTGAGTGTTTGGTACACTAGAACTCTCAAACAAATATAAAATATCTTCAACAACTAGAGAGTCTAGATAATCTTCAAATATTGGGGGTTCCTTGATCCTATGGATTCATTGGTGGAAGTATCTTTTAGGTTCTTGGATCAAATGAAAAGTTCCTTGAGAAGATATCCTTGTAGAGTATATCTTAGGAAAGGGTTCGTTACATGGAGTCACAGAATAAGATTACCCAAATATCATCAAATTTGAATCCAATAATTCTTAACTTGGGAAATAGACTTTCTCCCTAGCAACGATGCCAAAATGTTACTGCTTAAACTCTCTCCTAGAGGGAAAATTCCCAACCCCAACATGAGTTCCTAGAGGAAAATGCCAAGCAAGCCACCTATTGTCACCTTGATGGTCTTTCACCACTCTTTAGACTAAAAGAAGGGTATCCTAGTCAAGGGGAGAATCCTTATAAGTCAAGTTAATCTAGGTTGTTGGGTAAGGAGGGGAATCCTCTAACTCGACTTGACTTAAATTATTCACTCTCATGGTGCAAGGAAAGTTTAAGTGTGTGAATAGTTATATCAAACCAGTGATCATGAACAAGATTTGAATAGTGATTTATATTAGATACAAGAGGTTATTCATACAATGAGATTATTCTTGGAAAATGCAAAGAGAAAGAAATTGCTCAATAATCATAGAAACATGTTATGCTAGAAAAGTATGAAGAACATATCCAATGGAACCACACCACTTGATAATGAAATGTGACCATGAGAGTAAAGAATTATATAATTTATTCACCATGTCCATATGCATTAAATATTAAGGGTATTTTTCATCATCTAGATATCATCCACAGTAAAGATGCCATAGTTAAGTGAAAAGTATAAACTCTGATTTATGACAACATAACATGAGTTTGTTAAGTGCAATGTCAAACCCTGAAATTACCAAGCCTACTTCTATTATACATGAAAATTAGGACAGTGAAGTTATATAGTGAATTACACTTACTTATAACACTCAAAATACCATCCGATGATCACAATACTGTCACAATTTTAAACATGTCAACTAGGTGTATTATCCTAGACAATTTGTAATCATGAAAACAATGATCCAATGATGTATTTTAGAGCATTCTAGACTATGATATTTTAATGAGTAAACAATGAGCAATCTCATGAACATTTTAGTATGTGTGTGTTATGGAAAAATTGCAAGCATGAGAAAGCATATATCAAAAACATATATAGAGGAAAACAATGAAGAATCCCATGCATTAACAACAATTTAGCTAAGAAATTAAGCATCGTGTCGACTATGTAAAAGAATGCACCAAGATTGATAAGTTTTAACCCTTTAAATGCTTAAATGTGGTATATTTAAGAATGTTGGTAATGCTAGATCAGATATACACCATACATTTTCCACCAATGGCCTTATAACAATGAAGGAGCATAAAGTAGAATGAGTCATAAGGCTTTAGGACCAATTCATTCCACATATAAATGCATCAATTTTCTTAAGGTTGTGTTTAAGACTTTAAGTGCGCTCAATATACCCTAGGTTATGTCCTTATAAATATGAGTCAATGTTGAGGGCAACAAGAAGGATTTCCTCTCAAGCGTCAATTAGGCTAGGTGGAGTTTATCAAGCATGGATGGGGGGGATGGTCCTCTACGAATCCCATCACAAGTAATATCAAGGTGAGCTTAAGGTTTGGCCAAGGAAAGAGGGAAGAGCCCTAGGACATCCTACCTCAATGAAAAGGAAACAAACAATAATGATCACAAGGAATAAGACAAGCAATCTATACCTTGATTGCCCTCTTAGGTGGAGCAAGGTTCCCTTGTCTTACCTTGTAGTAGCTCCCTCCTCTAGAACACCTTAAAAATATACCAAAAAGCCTTGAAATATGCCAGAAAAATACTAATAAAAAATAATATAAGTACCATAGAACTTAGTAGGAAAATCTCTCAATATTCCCCAACAAATGAAAATAAGGAGGCTCTCGTCTTATATGGATAAAGAGCCTTCTTAATACAATGTGCTTGCCCAAACCATGAGCTAAATCCATAAGCTCAAGTCAAATCCATGAGAAATTACAATGTGTGGGCACAAAACCACCCTCAAAGTCCTCAAATACAAGAGAACCCTTCGCAAAATGGTCAAGAGTGTAACCATAAGTCACACGCATGGTCCAAGAACAAGTGTATCCTCCTCAATAGTGTCAAGGTCCCCTCAAATGGGTGATGAATAGTCAACAATATGCCCAAGAATCAAGGGTGCTCCTCAAACTAACTCCATAAAGTGAGGATTAGGTGCAATGAACTCCAAATAAGGGTGATGTCATGCCATACATGTGGGATGTATAAGCATCCAAATCAAGGTGGCACATGTGATTGCTCAATACTGGGTGCTCCTTAATAAAATAGTGTGGTCAATTCCATAAAAAATTGTAACCACTACAAAAATCTCTGAGCATGTGTAACCACATCCTAGATGTCCTCAACCATCTCAAAAAACCTCCCATGTGTGGTCCAAGAGGGAGTAATCAAGCATGCATGTGAGTGAAGGTGTCCACCTATGGAAGGGAGTGAACCTAAAGTGGTCCATGTGGAAGTTGTGATGATGTGGCATCCTTTTCATTGCCAGATGCACTCTCACAGATCCCAATGCAGTGACACATATCCCAATTAAGTACATGGATCCAAAGAAAAATGGCATGGGTCCCAAGAAAAATGGCATGGATCCTAATGCAAGTAAAAATGGTCAAATACAAGTACACAGATTCCAAGGAAGAATAATGGATCCCAACACAGTGTCACGTATCGTGAGGCATGGTACACATATCCCAATTCAAGGAGCCCACTTTTAATGGCGGGTCCAACTTCTTTGTAAGCCATTAGTTGATGCACACTTAGTGATTTCTCTTAACACAAGATAATAAATCAATTTTAAAATTTTCCTACATTTTACCATGGGGGAACAACATTAACCCTTATACATGTGACAAATCCTAGGACAAAGAGTATTTCCTAAGTCCCTAGGTAAAAGGTAAGTGATGTGATGAATAATTATGGAAAGGGGAAGGGGAAAAATTTCTGTGATGACCTTCAAAGTCATACAATATGTTAGAGGTCTAGTAATTTTGTTGAACTAGCTTTCAAGAGCTAAGATTTTACATAGAAGCCTTTAAGAAGGAGATTTAGCATTGAGTTTCCTTTCCTCAACATTGTTTATTACTACCCCTTTTTCCTTTTTCTTCATCTATTCATTTTACTCAACAACTCCCTTTTTATTTAGATTTTCATAGATAAGCATGGGACTAAGGGCATTGGCCTCATAGCGAGGTGGCATAGCTCAAGCTTTAATATTTTTGGCTTTTAAATTTATTATCTCTTCACTCTATAACATTTTTTGTCTTTATTAACTTAGGCTTTCTCAATTAGACCTTTCTGGTGATATTTGACAAGTCAAACATGATCAAGAATAGCTTTTTTTTATAGATGGAATGGAGTGAAATGGGGAAAATAGAAAGTGTTAAGTATGGTTAAAATGTGGAAAGCGCTACCTCAACCAGTTTAATAATAGTACAAATTGACATGAGAAATGACGACACTTCTAAAGGAAAATTGTGTCCCCCATGGTACGACAAGGAATATAATAAAACTATAACTGTTGTGAAGTGTTATTAGATCCCATTTCAGTGTTTACCACTTTCATGAATAACTTATAAATTATAACACCACATCCAAGCACAACACCATTGCATGGAATATCAAATAGAGCATAGTGAAAACCATAATGTACCATCCATAAGTGCATTTGTCATTTGAAGAGTGAGGGAGGAGATCTGATATACCATGGTTGAGCTAGAACAATCACATATTTAAAGGAGAAATTGAGAATTTTTTTTGAGTTTGGAGAATATGAGCAAGAAAGCTCATGCAATTAGCAACACAACACCCTTGTGAGGGTTCCTCTGAAGTAGTCACCCCTTTTGGGGTAATGACTGGTAAACCCTATGGTGCTTCAGATACCTATTGATGCTTAGAGAGGACCAACTAAAATCAGGGAGAATATCTTATGGGGGTGTGTTTACTACTTTTATGGCATTGAATTGTGAAATAATAACTGAGTGGAATTTCTTCAATAACATCTTCATATGATGAGAGGTAAAATTTTAGGGGAACTAGAAGTAATCCCCTTGAGGGTATGATTCTACCCTTTCTTACTGAATCTCATGTATAAATCCTTGAAATCCATGGTGATAGGTCCCAAAGTGTGTAGCCATTCCACCCTGAGAAATATATCACAATTGTCCATTTCAATATCAAACATGTGAGTTTTGAGATGATACTTGCAAATCTGTATTTTCACATTTTCACATCATCCCCTGCATTTCATCATACCCCCTTCGGCTATCATAATTTGAAATTTAGTTATGGGACATATATAACAATGGGTTTCTTGTGCCATTCTCCTATGAATGAAATTGTGGGTGCTACCACTGCCAATCAACACAAAAACTTTGTGGTGCTTGATGTAACCAATCAATTTCAAGGTTTGGGGTGCGAAAAAACCTAAAGGGAATGCACAAAAATTTGGGGTTCTTCACAAGGAGCTTGCAAGGGGGATTTGTCATTTGTGGGATGGCTAGTGTCTTATAAGTTTGGTTAAGGATTCTTTAGCATGAATGTATTTTAAATGGTCTTGTGGAGATACATCCTTTTGAAATATTTTTTGTTCTTTACATATGTACCCTTTGAAATACGACTCATCATAATTAAAGAAAAGGTTGAGGCATTGGCATTTTTACATATCGTCAGGAGACAACTTTTGGATTCTTAGTTACTGAGAGATGGAGGATTTGAGGGTAGTGTTACACATTATTTGTGTCACCCCTATGACCGTTAATGATGTACACCTATCCTTTGTCTTTAGAAGGATCAATTGCCTTAATCCCAGAAGAAGAATGAAGATGAAATTTCCCAGAGAGATTAAATTATCTTTTCCTTTGTAAAAAACCTTGTAAAGAAGGATCGTCACACCTTGCTCAGTGTTAAGGGTGAAACGATCTAAGATCGACGCAGGTTGCACCACAATGGTGTTGGAGAAATTTCTATTTTCGACACACTAGTTTAGTTGGAGTAACACTAGTTCAATGGGAGTTAACTGACTCGTTATATTTTAGACTTTCTAATCTTAGACCATCACTATTATGCATGCATTCCTAATTATAGGATTTCATTGCCTATATGAGTGAAGATCACTCACTCATTGATAAGATCATAATATACATTGATTCTCATTCTTCATTATGTATCTCTCTTCCTTTTCTTGATAAGCTTTGTTTGTGTATGCTTTAGTTAGGTCTCCTATGTAGGTTTCCATGAAACACTGACTTGGTATCAGAGCCAAGTTGCTTGGAGCAAGCCAGACAAGCCAAAGAATAAGGAAAATTAGAGTTTTGATGAGCTAAATCCGTGGTCGTACCTTTCAACAGTGATTTCTCAAAAATGTTAATTTTTTGAGGAAACGACTCGCATGAGAAGTAAAGCGGACCATTTTGCAAGTGGGTTTTTCACTGTTTGGAGAGCTTCCTCACCGTTTGCTCAGAAAGTAAGTTGAAAGATAGCCTCCTGAAACTGATACAAATCCGTGGTCATACCTTTCTACAGTGATTGCTCCCAAAATATTAAGTTTTTGAGGAAACAACTTGCATGGAAAGTAAATCGACCCATTCTACAAGTGGGTTTTTAATCGTTTGGAAATATTCCTCACCGTTTTCTCAGAAAGTAAGTTGGAAGATCATCTCTTGAAACTGATAGGAATTTTCACTTAAAGTGCCCTTTCTGTCGTGTTTTCTTAAACTTTCACTTGCAGATTAAGAGTAAATTTTTAGGGGTTCTTAGAAATAGTGGGAGAGATGGATAGGGAAACTATTATACAGTCAAACTTGGTGGTAATCCTCACACCATTAAATTATTTTGATTGGAAGCCCAAGATAGAATTCCAACTCA